>CM077230.1:11246291-11536291 GCA_039654775.1 Spinibarbus caldwelli | reverse complement strand
TCGCAACAAAGCATGACACCCATCCCCACTCTAGACAGAGCGGCTTCTGGGTCACACACAAATGTGTCACGTCACACCTGTCATTGTGTTTGCTTTGAAATGTATGAAAGGAGGAGACTACAATGTAGTCAAGATGGCATGTGGTGCTTGTCTGTAAGATAAAAAACTTTGAAGTAAATGTGGTGAGGGGGTCAGGTGTTGAAAAAGAATTTGCTCACTTTGGGTGAGAAAAATCAAAATGCACCTGTTGTTCAGTGAGCAAATGTCAACTTTGGACAGAAAAACAAAATGTTTGGCCAAAGATGAGTTACGTAGAAGTCCAAGCACTACACTGAGCAAAGACATATAAAAAAAAAATAACTTGCGTCTACGAAACCTTGCAGATAATGACCAGTATTGGTTCCAAAACATCTTGCCAATTACATGATAAATAGCTACATTAAATTTGTTGTTACAATGTCTAACTGTTTTTGTTACGTTCGCCATCGGTTTCTATGAATGTGGCCAGAACTGGCCGTCCACCAAAACCACATGCCCAGAACAGACGTCCCAGAGGCCTTCGGGAGCCACCAAGAGGCGTATGTTTGCTCCAAAAAGAAGTTGCTGTCCTTTCAATAATTCAGTAATTTGAAGTTCTCGTGCCAACCAGAGCCCCATAGACAGAAAATTTGGTAGAATGGAAGTACTCCCTGACCAGTGCAATGTTTCAGCCCAACTGGGAATGCAAGTGCTTAATGTCATTGGATTCACCGAGTCATTTTTTTTGCAAATGCTACTTTTGTAAAGTAATCTTTTCCCCCCCCAAACCAGTTAAGCACAAACCCCGTCCACAAATGATTCTAAAGATTTCATTGGTCAACTCAATCACAACGTTGATTATGGACACAATGCTGAAACAAATACTAAACCCTAACCCTGACGTTAACCCTAGCATTACTGTTCGGATTCATACATAATTTTTTTTAAGTCCGAATTTTTCTTCATAGTTGACTGAGATTGAGTTGACCAATTAACTGCAGAGAAAAGGTTTTTGCTTACCTGGTTGAGGGAAAAAAAATCATGCAGTATGTTCAAGGCTGGTTGCCAGATTGTAATCATACTACATACTGTGTAAGTATCAGGTATGGCTACTTTTATGGCTATAACTCTTGAACAGAATGAGTTATTTTCTTAAGCTTTGGTACACCCAAGGAAGGGTTCAATTTGAGAATACCTGAAAGATTTGATGGGGGTTAGCCACTTGTTGGTACTAATATGGTGCTAAAACTGTGGGACTGTTTGTCCAATCAGTTTGAAACTTTGTATGCAGTATTGTTTATAAATTATAGCCACTATCAACAAATTCAGTTGATTATCAATAGTTGACACAAAATGTGGTGGCCCTGTTTGATTTATGGTTTCAGGGAGCTGGATAAAATATATTTGAAACATTTCACAGAAGAGAGGCGCTACTATGTTACAAGCACAGCCTGTAAGTAGATATATATTACACAGTGTTTGATACTGAGAAAAAGCAATTCCATCACTTGATGGGCCCCCTCATGCCAGACAAGAACTACTGGTGTTCTTCATATCATTTAAATTTTCTTTTTAAATATAGACTTACAGTAAAAATAAGGCCCTACAGTAAACATAAATTATTAATTCTTGCAGCTTTATTTTAATCTGGCCAGACTGGCATTTCTCCAAATTCACATGCCCAGACCAGAAGAGGCAGGGAAATAGAGGCCACCAAGAGGACTGTGGCAACGTCAAAGAAACAGCAGTGCTCCATGACAGATGTTTGAAATTATACACAAAACAACAATGTCCCACCCATTTCATTAACGTAGAAGAAAGCTTTTGTTGAAACATACTACTTCCTGGCTGGAATTTGCCCAGTGGCATGTGAGATTTTCAATTTGATTTACTGAAACGTTGAAACTGTGAGATGAGATCTGGGCCCATATTCACAAAACATTTTATCTTACCACTAAGAGCTCCTAAATAGCAGTGAAATTCATAGAATTACTGTAGAGCACAATATTATGTTGTGATATTCAAATAAAGGTTAAAAAATAAAAATGTTAATTGCCACATTCAAATAAAGATTTTATAATGTGTCACTAATTAAACATATATGTTCAGTTAATTGTCAGCCACTTATATATGCTTCTCGTAAACAATTAGCAGATTTGCATATAAACAGTCTTTTAACTAACAGAGTAGAATAATCATGGCTGATAGTAAGACATGCAAACGTAAAAGAAAACCAAACTGTTACTTCCTACCCAACTGGTTAATGAAAACAAGGATATAATCAAAGGAAAATCTGGAGTTGGGATAACCTCCAAAACCAAAGGCGATACTTTTTTAAAAGCTCAATATCGTCAAATGTTTCAAAAATTTTTATGTTCCGAGGCAGATTGCTGGCAACGGCCATTTTAGGAATAGTTTGTGGCTTGGTCTTAGTGACTTAGGAGTCCTCTTCACTATTCTTAACATTTCACTAAATTTAGGACTGACAGGCCCATTATTTTTAAGATTTTCTCCTAAATCGGCAAGTTATGAGCTATGTTTAACCTTAAGATGTTAAATGAATATGGGCCCAGACTTTTAAAAATGTCCATGGCTTGAAGATAATCTCTTGGTTGGTTTAGTTTTGTGAAAAGAATGGTGGTGGCAGCGTTTGTTTTAGGGATGTTTCTCTTTTGCAAGGATGGAAGACTGGAAAATGGTTGGAGCAAAGCACAGAAAAATCCTAGCGCTGCATTGCATAAAAACACTATAAAAGAAACTAGAAAAGAACTGTTCATCTTCTAACACAATTAAATTCCAACTTGGAATTTTAGCATTACTGTAAAAGAACAATTATTCAAAAAAAGACCAACAATTCAAAAGGATTGAATACATTTAATTGTTTCTGACTTTGAATGGATTCTCTTTTTTTTTCTCTGGCCATTGTGTGGCAAATATTACATAATATGGTTGAATTAAGAAACAGAAATTAAAATATTAAATATAGGTACTATAAATAATATTATCAAAAATTTTCAAAGATACAGCTGTAAAAATAAACAATCTTACACAAATTATTCTCAGAGTTTGCACAGCAATACAGCAGGAAAGCCAAGCATTACTAGAGGTTTTTAACACTTTAAGAAATGCTGTTCGGCACATGAAACAGTACCTAAAACCCCTCTTAACTGTGGCAGCAACATCAATACGGCAACGCACAGCAATGTTCAATAAACAATTAAATATATTAGTAACAATAATCACATTAAGCAAATCATCTGCTAAATAACATCTGCCAAGTTCATTAGCCAAACAGTAAGTCATTTACGGTTACCAAGCAACTTGGCATATTAATATAATACTGAATTTGTGCCGTTTGTTGGTGTGCACATTAGCTATTTCAAAAGTGCTTTTAACGTGGCTTATCCAGTCAGCAGGAACGACTCATTTCTGAAATGCGATTTAACGGCATTGGCCATTCAATATGCAACTATGTCCAGACCACATGAAACAGCTCATGGAGATGTCTTTGAGCCATAATTTGTTTCACCAATAATGTTGCCTGTTCTTTAAAAAAAGAAAACACTGAGACTCCAGTAATCCACACCAAGCATTTTTCAAACATATTTTAATTCACAACTTGATAACAGTAACTAAAGATACAACACTGACAATTACAGCTTTTGAGTGTCACAGATTCAACTGGATGAAAATAAAAACAGATAAACAGGAAACCAAATTCTGCTTGTATTTTGCATGTGAATGATTTTTTTTTTATTTTTTAAATGAATCCCATATGTTGGTTAACTCAAAACTTAAATTTATAACAATTTTTAAACGTTTGCCTTGTGGCGCCAGTAAACTGTGGCATTCCCAACTTCTACTTTAGTTTGAATGAGACCTTTTGAACCAACGGTCTTAGGCGTTGCTGAACGCCAACTTAATTCTCACATATCTCTTCCTCCTTTTGCACAAAAAGCAAGCATTCATCCTGTTGTATCTTAAAATGATTGCTCTATGCACATGAATCATCCTCAAATGAATCCTGGTGAGGCAGAACAATGACCTTAAAAAACACCTCGAGCAAGATTTAACAGACAACCTGAATGAATTTTTCCTTTTCCAATTTGCTACATTCAGATGTTGCCTTAATTAGTGCTGGATCAAAACCATCCTATTGAAGATTAGTTTGCAATTTACAGAATTTGGTTAAAATGTGTAGAAGGTGATCAAGATGGCCACAAATTATCAAACATAAACATGAACCAACCAACTTACAGATGTATGGAATGAACAATATTAACTGCAGGATTAATGATGACAACATTTTCGTATTCAAGTGTTTGAGGTACGTTCAATCAATGGACAAGCAAGTCCACTGCTCGACGGGATGCTGAGAACTCAGAAAATGAAGCATTTTTTTGCAATTCTTTGTGGTCATGGCACCTACAAAACTGTAAAGAAATGAAAAACCAGGGTTGGCACATTAAAAGAAACATTTGAGGAATTTATGAGAAGTGGAGTGCAGAAAGAAACAAGTACATCAAGAAGAAAAGAGTACAAAGATTCAGTTAAATTTCACTCTTCTCAAAGTATAAGGCCATTTATTTTTGCCCTAAAATTAAATTAATATGCAAAAGTGCCCCCAATTTGAACATGTTAGAGTCTAAACAAAAATATCATATGCAGTCTATGCCGGCAGACTAACATATTACAAAACAAAAAAAACAAACTGTTGATGTCAAAAAAAAAACAAAAAAAACAAAAAACAAAAACAAAAAAAACCCAGGGTGGCATTGACATCAGCAGGATCCAAGGACTCTACAAATTCAGTCTGTTCCCATGATCCAGTGAGACAGCAGTCCATGCCCACAGTATTCCAACACAAGGAACATTCTGGGAACTGCATAGTCATAAATAAGGGTTTGTTCATCAGTCCAATCCTTCAGAAGTTAGATAAAAATACACAAAAGAAAGGTAGGTTGGGATGTGTCGGGAAAACAAAATACTGTGAGAGCAGAAAAAAAGCATCCCATCTTTGGATTATGATGTCAATAACTACTTGATGATAATGCAAAATTTGGAGGTAACTGCAATGCTCCCATCCAGAGATAACCTAGGGTTTGTTTCCACAAAACGCAACTTTGCAAAACAAGAAAACTTAAAAGGGGGGAGGGGGGGTCTATACAGAGTCAACAAGGGGATGGATCTGTATCACAGGCGACAAGTTAACTTGCAAGATTTTTTGTGCCTTCCTTCTCACCTCCTCGTCTGTGACCGAATCGTCTACTTTTATAACCTTCCATTCAAGACCATTGCCATTCAGTCTAGAAACGTCTTGGCCATTGGTGAGTGTAGACTGGGACCAGTTATAGCTTTGGAAACGGAGTCTCCTCACTGAACCACTGTCCAGACCACTGGTCATCACATCAGGTTTACCTGATACAGTTTCGATCTTTTTATAAATGCTACCATCTTTAAGACCAAAACCATTTTGACAGACGACTGGGGCAGAGTCTCCAATAAGGGCATCGTCTACTTTGAATGGACATGACAAAACACGTTTGTTGTCCAAGGCAACTACATTTGATGTCTGACTGCCATTTTCTGTTGGAGAGTGCGGAATTCCGGAGCGATCTGGTGGCCGTCCTAGAGCAAAACTGGGGGCGCTTTTAGAATCTGAACCAAAGTGAATTTGCAACCTCGCGGTGTGGCCTCCGGTCAACCCCTTTATGTTTGTTAGCTTGAGGCACTGCTGCGCTTGAACAGAATGTTTATCTAGCATTTCGGTTGCAACATTCTGCTTAAGACTGTCCACCGAGAGATTGGTAAGCAGGATCTTGGGTTGATTTTGGAGAATGTCCTTTGCCGATCTACTGAGCATCGTGTAATTCACATCCTTGGACTTGCTCAAACCTTTACGCCCTCGCTTCTTGGAAGGTTTCTGCACTCTCTGAACCTTGCTTCCAATCCTGGAAGAGATTGGCTCCGTGGTGCAAGACGTATATCCATATACATCTTTGCTCCTCAAAATCACAGGCTTGGCTCCCTCTTTCCTCAGCTCTTGAAGAAAGGACACCATTTGTCTCTCGGTGTCCGACAGATCCTTGGACATGGGGTTAAAGACCCTCAGGGCCTCTTCGAGGGCAGCTTGTCCAGCTGGGGCAAATCTGGCCCAGGAATGGACTACCCTCCCCATGCCCTGCTCTTCACAATTCATGGTGCACCTTCACAGCTGGTATGCATAAGGACTTCAGGTGTCTGCGAATATGAAAAGGATATTAAGGTGTTGATTTAAAACAAACACACAAATTACAGTTTATATGATCTAATATGAAAAGCAGTACAAATTCTGCAACACTAGCACCAAATGGATTAGCAAAAATATTATTGTTTGATCAAAAAACAGGTGGTCCTATTCCAAGCACACAACATTGATCGAGCTAGTAGTCCAACTGGATTATACATAACTTGCTTGTCTGAAAAGTCTGCTGATAGTTATGATTGTATCTTCCTAGATGTAGACCTAGATTTAAACTAAATTATCCCAGCCAGTCTTGACTGATGCAGTTTGGCAAAACAATTTTTTTTATTGTTAGCTTTGGGTCAAAACAGTACCATGACTCAACTAATCACAACATTCTGGTTATGCAGTTTGAACTGTCAGTTTTTCAACAGTTCTTTAAAAGTGATCTTCAACTATAATACTCCACTAAATAAAGTAGCTTATGCTTCGCAAAGTAAAGTAGCTGGTAGGGCTTTTATTCCACACAATCAAAGTTCCATGAATAACTGTCTCAAGCATATTTTGTGGTTGAGAATGACTTCAACTGTGAAATGGGGATTTACAGATGTTCAGGTAGTATGTAAAGTATTAGCTTCAGACTTAATTTCTTACAATAACAGATTACCTACAGGAACACTGGCCAATTTTATTTTTGCAAACTGTTCTAATTCCCTAAGGTTTTTTAAGAATATCTCTAACTATCCATAGGAAATGGATCTGAACTCACTGCTTTCCACTTCAAAACAGTTCTACAATTTCAACTAATTGCTTATTAGGTTCTTTGTCCTATTGTTAAGAGCAATGACTTTTGATAGACATAGCTTTCTGATTGTAGTTTCAACATTGCATCTACAAATGCTTAGTCATTTTTATAATTTAGTTTATTGAACACACATACGCAGGAAATGTTAGAAATAAAAACGAGAAAATTTGATCATACAGAACTATTTTGATAACATTTGAAATAATTCCACATAGGAAAGGGCATTTGCAAGGCTTGTTGAATGTTTTACTGCAAGAGATTTTTCACTATGCCTGTGATAAAATACTTAGATGCATTGATGCATCAAGAACAAAGTGAACTGTAAGGTGAATTCCACATTTAGCAATTAAGCATCACGGGATTCATGATTTTCTTCAAGGCATTTTCTGAATTTCAAATCGCCTTACCAGGAAAACTACAACAGGACACAATACAACTGTACTCAAGGAGCTACATTAAAGAAGCACAACACCACAATGCAGGTAATAGTAAACAATCAGTTTTAAGAAAAGTAAACGTTTAAAGGGGTCTTGACAAGAGAAATAAAATTTTCCCTGATCGTTTGACATTTGACTTCTGTCACCGTACTATAAAAACATTCCGTACGTTTTAGATCTCAAAACTTCTTCATTGCTCCAAAAACAGCTTTCATTGAAACCAAGCATACAAAATGACTCATTATCTACTTCCACGTTTTTAATTATGTAATACATCAGCACAAGTCTTCCTGCACAGATACTGATCTACACCCACTTCTGTATCATTGCTCCTTTACAGTGAAGGAATTTCTTTTGCAGTTCACTGTAAAAATTGTCCATTTTAAACGATACAAGACTGTTAATCTGTTAATGATAAGTTCTCTTACTATAAACAATGAAAACTGTAATGAATCTAACAGGATTTTACTCTAATGTACAGATTTTAGAAGTTAAACAGAGCAAGTCATCTTATAGGCCTAATTTACAGTGAAAACCGTGAATTGACATTCCCATAATTACCTGTATGGCATGTCACATTTGATGGTTTTGCGTTAAAAAACAATGTTTCTTTTTTATTTTTTTAAATTATATCTTATGGTATTGACTTAAGAGTTAGCTGCATTATTTTACGTATGTTACCATGATGGTGTTTAGTATTTGTGTGGTCTTATTTTTTTTAGCATTTGCTTCAGCTTTTGGAAAAGCTACTTGTGGTGAGCTGTCATCATGTTGCTTTCGCATTACCACCTCTGTTTTTGGGTGGTTGTCAGTATATTATAAAGGTACAAAATCAGATTTTAGTATTTCAGGAGGTTGGTATATTAAAAGGTTAGTTCACCCAAAAACGAAAATTAGCCCATGTTTCACTTACGTTCAATGCATCCTAGGTGTATATGACTTTCTTCTTTCAGACGAATTCAATCAGAGTTATATTAAAAATTGTCCTTGCTCTTCCAAGCTTTATAAATGGCAGTGGGTGGGTGTTTTTTATTTTTATTTTTTCAACAGTCCAAAAGAAGTCAAATAAAGCACATCCATCCATAATAAAACATGCCTCACATGGCTCCGGTGGGTGAATAAAGGCCTCCTATAGCAAATCGATGCGTTTTTGTAAGAAAAATAACCATATTTAAAACTTTGTAAATGCTTTTCTCTCACTTCTGCTGACTGTTGCACGTAGAAGCCTTTCCGGGCGCATGACGTAGGTGTAGCATATGCGGTGGAGATTAGTGATGAGCGCGGAAGCGCAGAGGAGAGACAACAAAATCTCCCCTTGATTTTCATATAAGCCAAGGGGAGACGTTTTATTATGGATTGATGCGCTTTATTTGACCACTTTTGGACTGTTAGAAAAAACACCTGCCCACTGCCATTAGGGCTGTGACGGTTGCTGTGACAACCGCGTCACCACGATGGTCGGTTGTCACCGCGGTTGTTTATTGCCACCGGCGGTAGTGCACGTGACGTCACACACTCTATAACAAGCATAATAACAAAGTTTTGTATACAGATGTAATAATATAACAGTTGCCAATTGTTTTATTTAGACTATAAGTCTATGCTAATTCACAAATTACCTCAAACACCATACACAGCGTTTCCTTTAGATTGGCAGGTTTGAGTGCAGGAGGAAAATAGTTTACGAGCGATGGACCTTATTGGGAAACCAAATACTATATCGCCGATCTGGAATCATTTCCATTCATGTCACCCATCCGCGTTTGTACAAGTGTCTTCAAGTTCACGTGATCGCAAACGCTCTGCTGGTCAGGTTTGTATTGGTGAGGCTTTCTCTAAACTAGCCAAATACAAACGAGACAGCGATAAATGTATGATGCTACCAAGAAATGTGGCAGCATACGCCGCGATTCCTGTTCCACACAGAGAGCGCGTGCAGACGAGGACTTAACGTGCCCGCTTGCTCGGTGGCGGAACAGAACCGTGTCTAAACCGGACGCGACAGGTGTCACGCCGCATCGCAACCAACAGTCTATGGTCGCAACACAACAGGTTGTGTCTACACAGGACATTTGAACTTTGTGTCAGTACGTCATAAACAGGACGAAGCAGTTTACTGTGAGGATTTGTCGTGTCATGTCGCGCAGCATTCAGTGTACACAGCATCACTGATTATTATGGGTATTTTGTCGCGTCTTGCCGCACCGCTCGCGTCCGGTTGACAGGGTGTATTTAACTTTTTTTTTAATTTAAGGCTACTTTCCTATTTGACTATTATTTGTTTGATATTTATTTTAGTGTTTTGCAGGCTGCGAGTTCACTGAAGGAAGTGCTAAAATAAACACGCACGTTTGCTAATAGATGATCGAGCCTCATTTATTTGTTGCGTTTGAAAATTATATATATAATTTTGAATTTGAATATTATATATATAATTTATCATACCACCGCGCCACCGGCGGTAGTTGGTCCATTATCACCGCGGTGGTAAAAATTTGCCACCGTCACAGCCCTAACTGCCATTATAAAGCTTAGAAGAGCCAGGACAATTTTTAATATAACTCCGATTGGATTCATCTGAAAGAAGAAAGTCATATACACCTAGGATGCCTTGAGGATGAACTAACCCTTTAACATTACATCAGTTAATGAGATACAGGTTTTTACTGTATATTTAATTCATCTACATCAGTCTGGAAAGGCCTGAAAGCTATCACCAGACCCCATCCCCGAGCACTGAAGCCAATCAACAACTGGCTGAAGACCTGAACGAGTTTTACTGCAGGTTTGAAAAGCAAAAGCCTGGTCTGACACCCCACACCCACTCTGACCGTCTCACAGCACAGCCATCAACACCCTCCCCCTCCCTCCCCCCTACTGTTTCTCAGCCTGTACTCAAGATCTGTGAAGATGATGTAAGCAAAGCCTTCAGGAGACAGAAGATAAGGCCTCAAAGCCTGTGCTGTCCAGCTATCATCCATCTTCACACTGATCTTCAACAGATCACTGGAGCTGTGTGAAGTCCCCTCCTGCTTCAAACACTCCACCATAATCCCTGTACCCAAGAAACCAAAAACCACAGGACTTAATGACTACAGACCTGTTGCTTTAACGTCTGTGGTGATGAAGTCATTTGAGAGGCTCGTGTTGGCACACCTGAAGGACATTAATGGACCCCCTGCAGTTTGCTTACCGAGCAAACAGGTCTGTGGATGATGCAGTCAACATGGGATTGCACTACACCCTCCAACATCTGGACAAACCAGGGACTTATGCAAGGATCCTGTTTGTGGACTTCAGCTCCGCTTTCAACACCATCATCCCGGATACCCTTCAGAATAAACAGACCCAGCTCTCTGTACCCACCTCCGTCTGTCAATGGATCACCAGCTTCCTGACAGACAGGCAGCAGCTAGTGAGGCTGGGAAAACTCACATCCAACACCCGCACCATCAGCACTGGAGCTCCTCAGGGCTGCGTTGTCTCCCCACTGCTCTTCTCCCTCTACACAAATGACTGCACCTCTAAAGACCCCTCTGTCAAACTCCTGAAGTTTGCAGATGACACTACAGTCATCTGCCTCATCTAAGATGGCGACGAGTCTGCTTACAGATGAGGTTGAGCAGCTGGCTGTCTGGTGCAGTCTTAACAACCTGGAGCTGAACACGCTGAAAACTGTAGAGATGATAGTGAACTTCAGGAGAAACCCCCCTGCACTCCCCATCATGAACCGCACTGTGGCTGCAGTGGAGTCATTCAAGGATCATTGGTGTCCACCTGCCCAGCATTCAGGACTTGTACAACTCCAGAGTGAAGAAACGGGCAGGTAACATCACAGACCCCTCTCACCCTGGACACAACCTGTTTGCACTTCCCCCTTCAGGCAGGCGCTACAGATCTCTGTGCACTAGAACATCTAGGCAAAAACAGTTTTTTCCCCCATGCCATCTCCAGCCTTAACAGCTAACACAGAAATTATTACCGGTGTTCTGTAATTCTTGCCTGTAATTCAATCTCCATCTCTAATTATTGCCTCTCTCTCAAGTACTATGTAAATACATATGCATATTTTCCATACAGTTGTGGAGTAAATAATGCACAAATCTGTACATAAATCTTTTCCAGATTCATACACATTATTATTTATTGTTAAGTCTTATTTAAATGTTTCTGTTCTCATGTCAGATATGTATACATGTATGAATGTGTGCATGCATGTATGTACCAAGAGCTTCTTAAAAATCACAAATTCCTCGTGTGTTTGCGCACACTTGGTGAATAAAGCTGATTCTAATTCTAATCTAGGTACAGTGGGGAAAAAATTATTTGATCCCCTGCTGATTTTGTACGTTTGCCCACTGACAAAGAAATGATCAATCAATAATTTTAATGGTAGGTTTATTTGAACAGTGAGAGACAGAACAACAACAACAACAACAACAAAAAAACAAAAACAAATCCAGTGCTTTCTTGAGCAGGGGGACCTTGCGGGTGCTGCAGGATTTCAGTCCTTCACGGCGTAGTGTGTTACCAATTGTTTTCTTGGTGACTATGGTCCCAGCTGCCTTGAGATCATTGACAAGATCCTCCTGTTAGGGCGGTGCGATATGGACAAAAAAAACCTATCGCGATTTCTTTGATCAATTTTGCGATTTTGATTTTAATCACGATTTTGACACATAGACATACTTTACAGTCATAAATGCATTCAGTGTGAACTTGAAACATATTTCCAAAAGAAAAACAATTAGAGCTGTAACATGTCTCTAGAACAGACATCAGGGAAAATAATCACCAAGTAAAGGTGTAACAAAATGTCTCTAGAACAGACATATGGCAAATATTACGGCTGTTTATCACAATAACAACATTTATTTTGATTTCACATGCAAACGTTGTTACTGAAAATGCTTTTCAGCACTGTAACTCTCTTTTATCACAGTACAGTAATACAATCTTTCATAGACTTATTCAAGTTTAAACTCAAATAACTTTTCCTACCTCCACGAGTGCCATCTATTATTGACTTGTTTATCTAAAAGTGCACTTTTGCTTGTTTTAAATCTAGCCAAAAAGCCATGTGTTGACGGTGAAACAGTAGACTTTAATTATAGGCATTTATGGTGTAATTACTACATTTCCATGTCAATCCATGTTCATTTTTACCGCGAACAATGCGCTGTCACTTTAATTCAGCGCGTGCAGCACAGCAAAAATAGACTTTGTGCGAAAACTATCTCTGCACTGCTGCAGACTCACCGTTCCTAAAGCACACTGCCGAACCGCAAGTGTACAGTGTGAACGCTTTAAACTGTTAACATGGGTGCGGAAAAAATACGCAATCGCATACACACCACAGAGTGTATGGCATTACATCTGTCTGTATGCCCGGTCTGTTCTGTTCTCGTGCTCCATTTGGGCGCGCTACATTCTGATTGGTTCGGATAGCATACTGCGGGAGGTCGGGATGCTATAAAATCATGCTATAAAGTTATTTGGAAATCACGCAAACTCAAATCGTGATTTTATGCTGATTTCAAATTAATCGCACAGCCCTACCTCCCGTGTAGTTCTGGGCTGATTCCTCACCGTTCTCATGATCACTGAAACGCCACGAGGTGAGATCTTGCATGGAGCCCCAGACCGAGGGAGATTGACAGTTATTTTGCGTTTCTTCCATTTGTGAATAATTGCACCAGCTGTTGCCACCTTCTCACCAAGCTACTTGGCGATGGTCTTGTAGGCCATTCCAGCCTTGTGTAGGTCTACAATCTTGTCCCTGACATCCTTGGACAGCTCTTTGGTCTTGGTGAAGAGTTTGGATTCTGATTGATTGCTTCTGTGGACAGGTGTCTTTTATATAGGTAACAAGCTCCCTTTAAGAGAGTGCTCCTAATCTCAGCTCGTTACCTGTATAAAAGACACCTGGGAGCCAGATATCTTGCTGATTGATAGGGGATCAAATACTTATTTCGCTCATTAAAATGCAAATCTAGGGCTGCACGATAATGGTTAAACTGATAATCACGATTATTTTGATAAAAATTATAATCTCGATTATTAATAACGATTATTCTATCAAAAGGATAAATGCAATAACATTTCATGTGTCCTTTAACCAACCTCCACTGACTACACACTGACTTCATTAAATCAACTATTATAATATGAAACTCATGGTTTTGGTTAGTGTTTTGTAATCTGTATTCACATTAGATTTTCTAAGTGACAATTTGTTGATAAGACACGCCAACCAGATCGCAGGGTAAATTTGCTCAAAGATCATTAATTCACACTGATAATAACATTGCCATGCCATTTTCAACTGATTAACATTATGAAAATTGGTAAACTTTAGAAACTCCTAATATAACTTAAAATAATTCCATGTACATTTTTCCCCATTGTATTGCCACAGGTAGCAAAAGCGTATATTCCTCAAACACAACAGATCCTTTATTGAAACTCGGTGAAAGTTTGATCATGGCAGATTTGGTTACACAAGCAGCACAAATGGCTTGTGAAAACACACATTGGCTGTATGGCACTTTCATGTAAGCAGAAATCGCTGTGGAGAAATCGCTAAACTCCAGCACATGTATGTTTTCATATCATCAGCGCTTGATTCCCCATCAGTCAGCGCACACACAGGGTTGCCAGATTGCACAGATTAAGTAAAACACCGGGCAGAATGTGTATCCTTAAAGGAGAAAGCTCTGTTTTGGGGACTTAATCTCTTGACTTCTGGCAACCACAACCATGAACGGTAGTGAAGACTTGTTAGCAATGCAAGATAACACAAATGCGTTATCTTGCATTGCTAACAAATTAAAAACACGTTTTCAGGACGTTGTCAGTGGACAAACATACAAAATAAGCAAGGGATCAAATAATGAGAGATGTTATTTTTAATCAAGTTTTTGTCACGATTTCTGAACAAGCTTAGAATTAGGCATTATACACATCAATGTTCTACAACAAAGTTATGTTATATCTCAAGGTTTTATTTTCGTTGAAAATGTGTGTAAACAAACAAAAAAAAAATATAGATATAAAGAACAAAACCATTCAAGCTCAAGCAGAGCAAACAGAAAAAATAAAGCAGACCGTGCCAATTACAGTACAGATCGTACACTCGACTAGACATGTGCCGGTATTCAGTAATGCCATATATCACGATAATGAATATGCACAATATTTTTTTTGTGGGCACTTCAAAATACCAAGAATAATTATTACAAATTATTCAGAATTTATGCATTTTAAGAATACTTTTCCCATCAGCTGGTTAAAATGCACAACATGCAGCGTCAAAGGCGTGCACACTCTGATGTAAAGAAGCACGGATGAGAGGCGCATGGCGGAACGCGTGAGAGACGCTCTGGATGAAAGCGCACATTCACTCTCTGACAGCAGATGGCGTTGAACAACAGAAATGCAGCCATTACCCCGGAAACAAAGGGCTACTTTCTGTTTCTGAAAAGGTGTTTAAATGATTTAAATACACTGAAAAAAACGATTAATTGAATTTACTAAATTGTTTTAAGGTAAGTGGTTGCAATCAATTTATTTTAGCTAGATTTAAATAAATTTAGCTGACTAATTCAAGGTATTTTTTTTAAATAAATGTAGCTAAAATAAATTGTTTGCAACCACTTACCTTAAAAAAAAAAAAAAAAAAAATTATATAATTTTTTTCAGTGTAGCCATTCAGATTTTTGTGTTCGCTATGATGTTCATCACAGCACCACATACTTAAATTAGACTTGTTCCCTCACAGTTTAATAGTAATGACTCTATGAATTTATTTACTGATAAAATAGATAACATCAGAAATACAGTAACAAATGTAGATCCTACCAAGTCTAGTACTTCAGCTTCATTCATCGCACCCACAGAAAAACTACAGTCCTTTACAACTATAGGACAGGAAGAGCTAAATAAACTTATCAGTGCATCTAAACCAACAACATGTTTATTAGATTCTGTACCCACTACATTACTGAAAGAGTTTTTACCTGTAGCAGAAGAACCGCTTCTCAATATTAACTCATCGTTATCTTTAGGTCACGTCCCAAAACCATTCAAGCTGGCGGTTATTAAGCCTCTTATTAAGAAACCACAACTAGATCCTAGTGAACTGGCAAATTACAGACCCATTTCAAATCTTCCATTTGTGTCTAAAATTTTAGAAAAAGTTGTGTCTGCTCAATTGTACTCCTTGAAGAAGTATGATCTCTATGAAGAATCAGTCAGGTTTCAGGCCCCACCATAGCACAGAAACTGTACTTGTTAAAATGACAAATGACTTGCTTCTTGCGTCAGACCAAGGCTGCATCTCACTGCTAATTTTACTTGATCTTACTGCTGCGTTCAACACTATAGATCAGGGGTGTCAAACTCATTTTCACTGAGGGCCACTTCAACAT
Source organism: Spinibarbus caldwelli (assembly GCA_039654775.1). Taxonomy (NCBI): domain Eukaryota; kingdom Metazoa; phylum Chordata; class Actinopteri; order Cypriniformes; family Cyprinidae; genus Spinibarbus; species Spinibarbus caldwelli. The sequence goes on along the minus strand of CM077230.1, from coordinate 11,520,379 downwards.
TATGGCTGTCATGAAAGGGTCAGTTGTAACTCTAAGACTGTACAAATGTTACTACTCCTTAACGTATTGTTAAATAACTGTCTCTTTATTTTATTATTATTTATTAAAGTTACAAATATTGCATGTGCATTTGCATAGATGTAATCCTTTGCATTTATTAGGTTAAGAAATCCAAATTACTCCATAAATCAAAATAAATATCATCAAACACAAGTCATTACATTAACTTTGTTAAAAACTTTGTTACATTTATGGTACAACAAATAATTGTAAGCTGCTCAGAACGTGTAAAAGATATGGCATTTAAAAAAAACAAAACAAATGAGCCCGGTCTCATGAAAATGCGTATCAATAATAGCACGATTTTCTGTTTCTATTTGGCGTACGATTTATACGCAGAAATTGACTTTGTTGTGAGTGCACGTGTTTGGCGTGTATATGATATGCAATCAGTGTTTGTAGGAGAAAACAAGTTGCAGTACTCAACCCCACCACCCACCCAAAAATAAATAAATACAAACTAAATTACTAAAAAAAGTACTTTTCATAATTCGCAATGAATGTATATAGTGCCACTATAAATAAATAAATTAATAATTGTTTGCGATTCAATTCACATTTGTTTGTATAGCACTTTTCATTATACACTGTTGCGAAGCAGCTTCACAGAAAATGAATATTTCTACATTACATTTAGTAGTTTACAGCACTTTTAATAAAAAAAATATCTGTGATACCAAATAGGAACACAGGGGGATGCCAAAAGACCACTAAACGAGCTACCTTGACCTGACTGATCCAAATTTACTAAACCACTGACTACTGCGTAATCTAAAACACCTTCAGACAGCATCCAGTATAAAACACTCATGCTTTTAAGCAAAATAGCCTGCTGATTTAAATGTTTTTATTTTATTTTTTTACTGACATCTGTACGCGAGTACTGTTATCTCCGCCATCTCTGATGACGTCAGCCGTGTTTTCTCTGCATTAGTGCTGTTTTAAACTTACTGTTTGAATACATTCACTTAATGGATCCTTGGACATTCCAGGAGTTTACTGTTGGATCTGATCGCAAAAAAAACTGCTTCTTTTCATTTTTATAATGCATTGTTTTCTGGGTCATTACGGATTCAAATTAGTAAATTTTATTTTATTACTCTGTGCTGGGGTGACCACCTGGCTATAGATCTGTTGCAGAACAGTAGATGTGATTTTGCGGGGCAATGCGGGACATGTGCTATGCAAATATTGATTTACATTCGTTGGCATATGCGCCAATTTATGTTTCTGCCGAGGGATGCCCACACTCCAGATTGCGTTTATTAAACTCGGGAGAGAAGATCATTTTTGAGCGCTCACATTAGGGCTGGTATAAAAAAAAAAAAAAAAAAAAAAAAAAATCGAATTTCAAATGTAGAATTGAAAAAAAAATAAAAAATAAAAAAAATAAAAAAAAATAAAAATCCACATTTGAATGCAAAACGTTTTGTGTGTGTCAGGCAGCCTTATCAGTGGCACACGAGATGCAGTGACAATGTCGCTGTCATTGCATTTTAATGCTTTTGTTAGCCTATCCAACTGAACCCACTAGATGCGGCGCTGCTACGTTTTTCATTCAAAATATTGCAGAAAACGAGAGCATCAGTATGGAGTTGTTGTTTAAGGCGAAACTGAAACCAAGCCGTTCACACAGAACACATATTTATCACATTTTCTATAGGGACATCTATCACCATTGCACTCGCGTCTCGCACAAGAGAGACGCATGTTTAGAAAGCCATGTAAAATTAATGTAAGCTCAACTTTTAAAAAAACATGTCTCAAGACTTTATGGCAGGTTTTCCCCATCCCACTGCATGTCAAGTTTTTAAATGAAGAATGTAGCCTACTCTTTGTGATTGGTTTTAAACTAAATATACATGGTATTAAACTATACATACATGCATGGTGCTGTTTTTTTTCTAATTAAGCAACTTTATTAATTATATATGGTTTACAAACATTATTTTAAATATTATGCACTTTTTTCAAAGATAGTCGTGTTATTTTATTACGCTTTGAAAAAACGGGCATAATATTTTGCTCGATGCGTCTTCTTGTGGCCTCAGGAGAGAAGCCAAAAGCTTTTTTCCCCCAACTGAAATTATGCCTTTTAAATTTGAATATAATTCGAATTTTGATAATATTTAAGTAGAAAATTCGAATTTAGCTTTTCCGTCATTTTGACAGTCCTAGCACACATGTAAAACAGAGAGCACGTCCGTTTTTTGTGAGAGTGAATGAATGAATGGGAATCAACCTGCGAGCAGAGAGGCTAGCCTATATAATGCACTCTGGACATTTGTCATTAAAATAACTCCATAGAAACAGTCTCAAACAAATTATTAAAATGAGAAGAAAGTCGTATCTGAAAGCTGCAATCGATTTTTTAATTCATTAAATGAATGGAGAATATTTTGTTTTTCCATTTCCGTCGGTGGTGCTCGAGCACTTGATGACGTCCGCACTTAGGGTAAACGTACCTATTAAGCTCACGTACCCATTAAGCACAGTTCCATTTTTGAGATCAGTTTATAAAAAGAAAAAATGTGTTATCCTAATTGATGTCTTAACCAACTGATATGTTTGTTACTATATACCTCCTGTAATTTCAAGTCAATCAGATCATTGCACACTGAGATATGAGTCTCCATGTGTTCACACTGTCTGGCGGCCATTTTGAAAGCTGTCTAAAAACTTTCACCAACAGAGGAGCCCTTTAAATGTGCATTTTATAGATGTTTAAGCCTTTATTTTGGGTAAGTTTCACTACTTATTGTAAAATTAAGAGATTAATGTTCAGACTTTTGCATATTATAACCTGGAACTTGGATGTGGGAAATAATTACATTAGATCCAAATGATATTTAGCAACATAGCGCAGATGCTACAGAACACAGTTAGCTTGACTAGCTGTATAAGATTGTGTGCTATGTTAATATTACTTCACAGGCATTACTGGCTTGTACTTTTACATCCATAATATTATAAACTGACAGTTTATTGCTGGTATGTTGTTTTACAGTGCTGTAATTTTTTAAAGGTTTCATATTTTAATGTGAGCTTAAAAGGTGCACTACTATGAAAATCACACAGCTTCAGTGTAACATCAATAAGAAAAAGTATAATTTCATAGATATTGTTAATAATAGTTGGTCATATTAAAATATGTATGAACTTAATACATGACCTAGACTATTTATTTAGCACAAATACTGTAACTTTAATAAATATTACATGAAATTTATTAAAAATTGTTGCCGCTCCAGTTAAGCTCAGTGTGCTCTCTTTAAGCTTTTCCACACTGAACGTCTACTGTATGTAAATACTTCAAAAACAGACTTTAAATATTAACTGATGGTTGTCACTTTAAGTTAATCGATTTTCTATGGATTCTGTCAACTCAAATCTGCAGACTGGCTCTGACCTTTGGCAACTAGCATTAACTTCTCCAGACAGTAAATCTGTGGAAAATCGGGCCAAAAATAATGTAGTGTATTCCAGCCTTAAAAGACTATAGATAAGTTGACATCCATTTAAAAAGAGGCTTCATAATGAGGCTAGTTTCTCTGTTCATTCCCATGAATGAAATGTTTTATTGGTTTGTTTTATTTGATTTTTGAATGTGTTACTTAGCTGAACGTGGACTAGTCTAGATGTTGCAATGTGCTTAAATGACACTTCATTATGAATATATAACTGATCGACTTTGCCATGCCTTGTTGCTTGATTTTAGTGTTCTGTTTTTTTTGTGATTGACTTTGTACCTTCAAAAAAAAAAATTTTTTTTACAATTATTCTTTAAAAATGTTCCTTAAAATAAACAAGATTTTTGTAATAAAATATGATGTGAGGTTAATGGGAACAGGGGTGTGCTTAAAGGGTACAAAAATGTACCCATTAAGCACAGCCAGACTTTTTGAATTTAATGATGTATATCTTAATTGAAATGCTTTTGTCATTTAAAATAAAATTAAATATTTTTGTGTGAGAGATTAATATTTTAACATAAGTTTTTGTACTGAAACCAATATCTTGTGCACTAAAAATGTTTCAATGTAGATTTTGGTGAGCTTAATAGGTACGTTTACCCTACTCCTTTGAGCGTCCACGCAGTCATCATCATCAACGGAAAAACCCCACACCCCTAATCCTAACCATTGCGTATCATATGCACACCAAAGTCAAATTGTGCGTATAAATAGAACGCCACACAGAAACAGAAACTTGTGGTATTGATACACACTTCCATAATTAACGATACAAAGCAGCATAGATTTTTATTTTAAGACAATCATATGCTCTTGCGGGCCACATAAAATGATGTGGTGGGCCGTAACAGGCCCGTGGTCCTTGAGTTTGACACATGTGCTATTGATCATGACATACTCATAGATCGATTACAAAACTATACGGGTATTCAAGGGCAGGCTTTAAGATGGTTTAGATCCTACCTGTCTAATCGCTACCACTTTGTTTATTTAAATGAGTCATCTCATTTATCACCAGTAAAGTATGGAGTGCCACAAGGATCTGTCCTAGGTCCTCTGCTATTTTCAATATACATGTTGCCCCTTGGTAATATTATTAGAAAATATGGGATTAGTTTTCATTGTTATGCTGATGATACTCAACTATATATCTCAACAAGACCAGATGAAACTTCTAAATTATCTAAGCTAACAGAGTGTGCTAAAAATGTAAAAGATTGGATGACCAATATTTTTCTCCTATTAAATTCGGATAAGACAGAGATATTACTTATTAGACCAAAAAACAGTACACAGAGTCTCTTGGATTACAATTTGCAACTAGACGGATGTACTGTTACTTCCTCTACAGTCAAAAATCTGGGTGTTATACAAGACAGCAACTTGTCTTTTGAAAATCATATTTCCCATGTTACAAAAACAGCATTCTTCCATCTTAGAAACATTGCCAAGCTTCGAAACATGCTACCTGTTTCTGATGCAGAAAAGCTAGTTCATGCATTCATGTCCTCTAGACTAGACTATTGTAATGCACTGCTAGCTGGTTGTCCTGAATCTTCAATAAACAAGCTACAGGTAGTCCAAAATGGAGCAGCTAGAGTTTTTACCAGGTCAAGAAAATATGATTATTACCTCAATTTTACGGTCTCTGCAATGGCTACCTATTAAGTTCCATATCAGTTACAAAATATTATTACTTATCTAAAAGGCCTTTAACTCCTGCTTACCTAACTAGTCTTCTATCTCGCTATAATCCATCATGCTCCCTAAGGTCGCAAAACTCTGGACTTTTGGTAGTACCTAGGATAGCGAAGTCCACTAAAGGAGGTAGAGCTTTTTCGCATTTGGCTCCCAAACTCTGGAATAGCCTTCCTGATAACGTTCGGGGTTCAGACACACTCTCTCTGTTTAAATCTAGATTAAAAGACATATCTCTTTAGCCAAGCATTCATATAATGCATCTCATAATCTTGTACTGCAGTTATATCTGATCAATTTCACATTATTATTCTTTAGCTTGGGTTGAACAAATCATTTTTACTTGGTTGGAACAGCAGCTACACTAATTATGTCTCTATTTGTTTCTGCCATGGATGTGACTAGGAATTACACAAGCTTCAGCTACTACTTCACAACCTACTACTAAATTTATTCTAGAAACTTAATTTCCTGTAAAGCTGCTTTGCAACGATTTGTATCGTGAAAAGCGCTATACAAATAAACTTGAATTGAATTAAAAGCCACGTCCCAAACACTTCAACATAAGCAGCCTAGTTTGAACAGTGTATGTTTTAAAAAATAAATTTTACTCTCCTATTACCAAATGTCCTCATAACAAAAGTCTTACAAATAAATAAATAAATAAATAAATAAATAAACAAAAAAAAAAAAACACACACACACATACATACATACATATATATATATACATACACACATGACAGGAAGTGAGTGGGAGAGAGAGAGATGGGGGGGTGGGAATGGGAAAGATCCACGAGGCAGGATTCGATCTCGGGACACCTTAAGCACAACTGCGTCATATGTCAGCACGCTGCCCACAAGGCTATCGGCGCCGACTCAAATAAATAAAATAATGCATAAATAATGTAAACAAGTCGTTGGAAATCATTACTTAAATGTAAAGAATCAAAATGCATGTGCCATGGATCAATAAAATGGAATAGCCTCTGCACAGACAATAATGAAATTATTTTAATTACTAAACCATATTGTTGATGAAAATAAGAGAAAAATAAAAGTGGTGGTTATTATTAATAATGCATCAATGATTTTGATAAAGTAACATTAATACCACGGTTTTAAATAGCAGTAATGCTGTTTGAACTGCGTGTGCTGTAGCTGAAGAACTGAATGAAGCGCTTTGTTAGCGGGTTAATTAGGCTATATGAGAATCAGATATTTATAGAACATAAACATAATATTACAACTTATACAAAAAGATGGAAATGCACAAGTTATTTTGAACTAAGTTATGCGCTAGTCAGATGTGTAACTAGTGGATGAGCTCTTGGTTCTTCCCGTAACAATGTGCTGAAACACGGCAAATAAACCCCAAGAATTCACAAATTTTTATTATGGTAGTGTTCTCTTTATAATGTTATGTATATGACAGTCCCAGTTATAGTTATTGATTTTGTGCATTGCTGTTCAAGCTGCGCAAGCTGAAGAACTGAATGAACACTGGTAAACTGTAGTGCTTTGCTAGCAGCTTATTTAACTCAAGGAAATGCATCCTATGAGATTAATCAGATATTTATACAACATAAACATAATATTACAACTTATATGTACAAAATGACGCAGGTATTGTGTGCTATAGTCAGAATGTGTAACTCCTGTTGTGGATGTGCTCTTGGCTCTTCCCATAACAACGCGTTGAAACACTAAACCCAAAGAATTCATAACGTTTTATTAATATTCTCATTAGAACGTTATATACACAACATTTCCAATCAGTTATTAATGTTGTGCGCTGCGGTTTGAGCTGCGTGCACTGAGCTGAAGATCACAGGTAAACTGAAGCACTCTATTAGCTTAACTAAATGCATATACATATATGAAATAAATCAGATATACATAAAATAAACAATATTACAATGTACAATTGCACAAAAGACTGCAAATGCAAAAGCGAAACTTAACTGTCATGGAAGTGTATCACTCTGTCCCACGAGCAGCTTTAGGAATCTCTGATCACTGTTTGGTTCATCTTATACCAACCTACAGGCAGAAACTCAAATCTGAAAAACCTGTATTAAGAACTGTTAAAAGATGGGCTAATGAAACAGAGCGGGTTTTACAAGCCTGTTTCTCTCTCACTGATTGGACTGTTTTTGAATCTGCTGCCAATGATCTGGATGAGCTCACAGAGACTGTAACATCTTATATCAGTTTCTGTGAGGATATGTGCATTCCTACCAAGACTCATCTAACTTACAACAACGACAAACCATGGTTCACTGCAAAACTCAGACAGCTCCGTCAGACCAAAGAAGATGCTTACAGAAAGGGGGATAAAGTCTTGTATAAACAGGCCAAATACACACTGGAAAAGGAGATCAGAGTGGCAAAGAGGAATTATTCCAGTAAGCTAAGGAAAAAATACTCTTCAGTATTCTGCTTCAGTGTGGAAAGGTATGAAAGATATCACCAGTTACAAGTCACCATCCCCCAGCACTCTGGAGAATCAACAACTGGCAGACGATCTGAATGAGTTCTACTGCAGGTTTGAAAAAACACCCCACACCCGCCCTGAACATCTCTCCACACAACCATTCACACCTCCAGCAACCCCCCTCTCCCCCACACCTGCAATTCAGATCAGCGAAGATGAGGTGCGCCAGGTCTTCAGGAAGAACAAAAGAAGGAAAGCACCAGGCCCAGACGGTGTGTCACCAGCCTGCCTAAAAATCTGTGCTGACCAGCTGGCCCCCATCTTCACACAGATCTTCAACAGATCACTGGAGCTGTGCGAAGTCCCTTCATGCTTCAAATGCTCCACCATCATCCCCATCCCAAAGAAACCCAAAATTACTGGACTTAATGACTACAGGCCTGTGGCTCTAACGTCTGTGGTCATGAAATCATTTCAAAGACTGGTTTTGGCTTATCTGAAGTCCTCCACTGGACCCTTACTGGACCACCAGCAGTTTGCCTACAGAGCAAACAGGTCTGTGGATGATGCAGTCAACATGCGACTGCACTTCATCCTGCAGCATCTGGACAGACCAGGGACTTATGTGAGGATCCTGTTCGTAGACTTCAGCTCCGCTTTTAACACCATCATCCCGGACATCCTTCAGAATAAACTAACTCAGCTCTCCGTCCCCACCTCTGTCAGTCAATGGATCACCAGCTTCCTGACAGAGAGGCAGCAGCTAGTGAGGCTGGGAAAATTCTCATCCAGCACCCGCACCATCAGTACTGGAGCTCCTCAGGACTGTGTTCTCTCCCCACTGCTCTTCTCCCTCTACATCAATGACTGCACATCAAAAGACCCCTCTGTCAAGCTCCTGAAGTTTGCAGATGACACCACACTGATCGGCCTCATCCAGGACGGTGACGAGTCTGCTTACAGACAGGAGGTTAAGGAGCTGGCTGTCTGGTGCAGTCTTAACAACCTGGAGCTCAACACGCTCAAAACTGTGGAGATGATCGTGGACTTCAGGAGAAACCCCCTCTTCAGGAGAAACTCCCCCCACTCACCATCATGAACAGCACTGTGACTGCAGTGGTGACATTCAGGTTCCTGGGCACCATCATCTCTCAGGACCTGAAGTGGGACAATCACATTGAGTCCACTGTTCAGCTAAGCTACCAAATCTGACCTCAGAAGACTACAGAGGGTAGTCCGGACTGCTGAGCGAATCATTGGTACTACCCTCCCCACTCTCCAAGAACTGTACTTATCCAGAGTGAGCAAAAGGGCTGGCAAAATCACTCTGGACCCCTCACATCCAGCACACTCCCTCTTTGAACTGTTGCCATCTGGTCGACGCTACAGAGCTCTGAGCACCAGAACGGCCAGACACAGGAACAGTTTCTTGCCTCAGGCAATCCCTCTCATGAACACTTGACATTAAACATGGAACACACAACACTATTATAAATTATTTATTCACCACACATACTTTTTTCATTCCAAATTTGAATATATCAGACCTGTACACCATAATTGTCTATATTATATATTGTGTTCTTGCTATTTGTACAATGCCTATTTGTATAGTTGTATATTATTCTTTTATTATCTGTGTCCTGTCCTGTTGCTGTCTTTCTGTTGCACTATAGAGTTTCTGTCACTAAAACAAGTTCCTTGTATGTGTAAACATACCAGGCCAATAAAGCTCATTCTGATTCTGATGTGTCTCTGAATGAAATAATACATTATATATGGGCTTTAAGATATCATTTTCTTATCGGGCCGATACCGATAACAGTAATATTTGTGTAGGGCGCACAACAATTACACAGAATTATTTACAGTAATGTTAAATAATTCTGCCTTTATGCCAGACTTGCCCTGTACATGTTGCACTTAAGTGTATTGCCTTTTCAAAGTGATTACAATCATATTTCAAGCATTTCAAAACCATCATGGTGAACAGTGTGCATCTGAAGTGTCTCTGAAGGAAATAATACATTATATATGGGCTTTGAGATATAATTTTCTTATCGGGCTGATACCGATAACAGTAAAAATGAACATTTGTCGGCCGATACCAATATGGTGGCCGATATATTGTGCATTTTTATTTTTGGATGAACTATGCCTTTAAATGTTGAAAGCATAATAAGACATCACTTTCACCTTTGAACAACTGATGGCAAGCTGAATTATTTCACAAATATTTGACTAAACATGAAGAAGGACAGACGTAGGTAATCCCACACGCTTATTTGATCTCTCTGTATATTTAAGCTTGTTGAGTGCAAATTTATGAAACCTCTCTACAAATCAAAATGGTACACAGATTTTCAATAAAAATTAAAAATGCAGTTCATCACCACTTAAATTACGAAGTTTTTATGAATAACTGTTTTAACCTGAAAATATAAGCAGAGAAAAACAATGTAGAAGACTTATTTACCAAAAATGTGTCTTTAATACAAGTACATTTTGTCTTACAGCAATTGGCAGATTTTTAATATGTTTAAATAAGTTAAAGTGAAAAGATCTGCCAGTGCAGTTAGACAAAACACACCAGATAAAATCTATGAAGACAAGTTTTAATATCCCAAGTGGCATTGCTTCCCAAGTAAATTTATGAAGTCCATGATGATTGATGATTCAAATCATAATGGTTAAGGAATGCATTTGGGACATAATACTCAAAATTCTAAGAAATGAATCGCAATACATATATCACTGAGATTACTTCATTATCAAGCAATAAAGAAGAAAATCGACACCTTGGCGTTGCCTAACCACTAGGGTGACCTGACCTAGAGTAGTCCTACAGAACATAGGAAGAACAGATCAATTTTTCACTTTGTTTCATTCAAGAATCAGATCTGTTTGTCTGAGGAGTTCACTCATTCAAAATGGATGACCAGACAAAAACACATTGGCACTGAACAGCAATTATGATATCCAAAGTACAAATACTCGCTTTGCAACCAACCAATCTTTTAAACCAAGGTAGACATGTCACCACCACATTGATGAAATAGGCCTGTTTCGCTTTTGGTGTTAATAGATATTTTGTTGGACCAATTGTTCTGCAGCTTGCATTATTACCAACTTAGCCAATTAAATTCATGGAATTCACAGAATGACCACAAATGACAACAATCAGTGCCATGCTCTGAATCTGCAGGGTAAAATGTTCAGACTAGACTACTTTTGTGTGTTACAGAAAATAGGTGACGATTTATAGGGTTGTGCCAATAGTATCATATATTAACGATAGTCAGAGATTTCGCCTGTGGCTGATGCCTTTGATGATAACAATACTATTATTATTATTAGGCTAGAATTATGATCTAATTAATATTAGGGCTTATTTGATCCATTGCATTTCTTATTACGCATTTTTACAAGGTTATGCATTATAACCAATCACACACAATTCTGTTGAGCTTATGAATTCAATGGCCAATCAGAGGTGTTCAGACAAGTCATCGCTGAAACACCAGAGTTTTGTTGTTCAGTGCGCTCGCTGACTGAATTCTGCTCTCGCAAAATTCTCTCATAAACAACAAAGTGCAGATGTACGTGCAATGTAAGTATAAGAGATAGCTTCACTGATTACAGCAGTGTGTGCATAAATTCACACTAGACTGAAATCAATGATGTTCTTTGATAATGTAAATGTAAATCCTTGCTCGTTTTCTGTAGCTACATAACTGAGGAAATGTAAGCATTATAATTAGTAATGTACAATGTTTTTATGAAATTGTGATCATGTTAAAGTACAAACTCATATTAAAAATATTTAATGATGACATGACACCCATATGCTACTTGACTTAAAAGATGTGTGTAGTTAATAGATTACACTAACATTATGCTGCTTTTAACCTTACCTTGGAGTTGGTTCACTCCCAGCTATGAAACTAACTAAGTAAATAATTAAGTGAATTATCACGACGATATCATGAATCGGCGACCTCATAGGCTGACGACAGGACGGTAGGACTATAGAGTAGGGCTGCATGATTAATTGAATGCGATTTCCATGCACATTTTGTCAGTAAATTCGGTTCTGTGATCAGCAGTAAATCTCCATCACGTGCTTTCAAATGGAGCATCATTTACTACACAGAGCCGTGGTTGCGCAAAAAAATTTAAAAAAATAAAACAACAACAACAACAATAATCACAGACGATATTATTGCGTGATTATGAAATCTAAGAAATCGTTCGCGATAATGACAGCTGTTTGCATAGCTTCTCAGTGAACTACGGCTCTTTGTAGCAAATGCTGCACTATCTGAAAGCATGTGAAAATACCACATTTAAAGGGTTAGTTAACCCTAAAATGAAAATTATGTCATTAATTACTCACCTTCATGTCGTTCCAAACCCGTAAGACCTTCATTCATCATTCATTATTTTAATTTTAAAATATCTTAATTTGTGTTCCGAAGATGAATGAAGGTCTTATGGGTTTGGAACGACATGAGGGTGAGTAATTAATGACATAATTTTCATTTTGGGGTGAACTAACCCTTTAATAACATGTTTTACTCCAAACTCGCTTTATAACATCAGTCGAGTGTTTGAAATAAATCCTTCTGTGAGATGATTTGGCTTCTTACACAGAATAAGGCACACAACATATGTCATAGTATTCTAAGCAGTGATAAAGGCATTGCATTATAAATGTACTTTATTATAATGAAAATTATAATAAGAACTCAGATAACCCATATATTGTCGTAGTCGTGTGTTTATTAGTCACGTTGAATCAATAAAAGCAGTTAAATCTTCTGTTTATCCAGATACCGCTATAGAGATTTCCTGGGTTTCTTCTGCGAGTCGTATTTGGACCTTCTGCGCAAGAGCGCCCTCTGGCCTTCAGATGGAGATTTACTACTGATCACAGAACCACTTCACTGAAAGATACGCATGACAATCGCAGCTTCTGTCTAATTGCGATTTCGATTTCATTTCGATTTATCGTGCAGCCCTACTATGGAGCATATCGCCCAACATTAAAAGTTTACACTAAATGTGAGATGAATCACATCTACATCTGAAAGGTCTATTCACCCCAAGAGTGAAATGAGTGTTTTCTAGGATAAATGAAATCCAAATTCCTATTTTAAAATTTTCAGCTGGTCTGGAAACAGAAGATGACAACTGACAAAATGGCTGCCACTAAAATGCTAGATCGCATATCAGCAGTGGCTCATGAAACAGGAATAAGCTCATATCATGTTGTTCTTTGCATAACTTTGATTTTCTTTCTGTAAAAACAAAAAAAACATTGGATTGTCAGTATGCAAATGTTTGCACCTGGTGCGAATGGAACCACTCGCAAGTGTTCAGCCAGTGATGCAAAAATGTCTCGTTTAACCACTTTAATTTTCAAAAGTTTATGTAAATTGTGTTTCTGACATGTCTTGACCAGATCGCAAAACATTTTGGATCTTGTTTACACTTGTGCAGCCCCATCCAACAGAAATGAATGTTAATACTAGGTGTAAACAATGAAGTACACTAGCTGAAAGATTCAGTCGTTTGCACCCACTCCATTCATTTTTCAAATGTAAATGAAGTTCACAACTGAAAACTTGTGAAAAATCAGATTGCAAGCTAGTTTAATGTGTATCCTTTGCTATTCGTTTAGGGTATGGAATGTTTTAAAGTATTGTAGACAACCTTTCAATCGAAAATGTCATTTTCCAAATTTAAATGCACATATTGAACAGATATCTAGACTAGAACAATCGGGGCAAGAGAATGAATCAATAACTAGAAATTACTGGTCAGTGAGGTTTTTTGTTAATTTGCAAAAATTCATACAGTACTCTGTCATCAACAGAATGTTCATCCTGGGTGTGAATAGTTCCTTTGGAATGCATTGTTCCTATTCAAAATTTTGTTTGTGGTGAAGTCAGGGCTATTGAACTCTAGTTCTGAGTGCCACGGTCCTGTCGGGTTTTGCTCAACCCTAATCAAACACACTTGAAAAAGCTAATCAAAGTCTTCAGGATTAGCTGAACATAAGAGGCAGCTGTTTTTGATTAGTGTTGGAACGAAAAGCTGCAGGAAAGTACAAAGTATGCAAGAACTTCTAAGTATGAAAGCTTGGCTAGTTGATGCATTTTGCAAATACACGTTGCTTTTCCATCAATACCACTAGGGGTACTATAGTGCTAACAATCTTTTACTGTCAGTTTTTTCATTCAAACAACTGTTTAAAAAAAGAAACAGGCTAAGCAAGTTGAAAGTTGCTAGTTACCGGAAAAATAAAAATGTGGTAAATTTATCGTACCTTTTGTAAAGAGATCTTTTTAAAATCGCCAAATCAACACAACAGAACCCTCACAATATTTTTGGCCAAACATTCATGTCTACATAAAGTATTTTTCTTGCCTTAAAACATACATGAATCCACTGTGTTTGTAAATGTAGTGCACAAACACAACTTACTTTATAGAATGTTATGATTTCAAACAAAACACAATAACACACCCCGCTTGAATAGACTCCTAAAATCCCTTAAACAGCGGTTTTTGCAACATTTACATTTTAGAGAATGCAAATTCGCCCTTTTTAAAAATGCTCAGATAGTTATTCTAAATAAGAATGCAGCGCTACATTTTGGCAATGTGATCATGACTGGTCGTTAATTAAGTTTATTGCATCTAATCATAAATTATTGTAAATTTGTAGTTCATATACAAATCTGATTTTATTTAGTTGAAAAAGTAATTTGCCTAAATCAAAACAAATCAGGCAAATTATAACAATTTTACAGAAAAATAGGCATGCCTGCTGTTTCATGTTTTTTGTTTTGTTTTGTAATGAAATCTATAATTTAAATCTATGTCTGTATTTAAATTCACAACACATACATGAATACAGACACTTCTTTCTAGTAGCTAGATCGCGCAGCGCCCTAAACTGCGATACTTCACGAGGTTTGACGTAACCGAGCGCATACGAAAATACACAGATCCGGTCTTTACACGCTAAATTAATCTTACTTAGCAACCAAAGCGTTAAAGCAGATCGAATGATAAGCAAGAGGCGAAGTGATACTGCGAAACCAGAGGTTTGTAGCAATAAACGTCAATAATTTTGAATTACATTCAATACCTTAACATTTCAAATGGCGTTGCAACAATACAATAGAGGAAGGTTCAGCTGGCGATAAGGGGAGATAAACATTCGTCTGATACTTACCGGTTGAATATTACCTCGCAAATGGATTGAACAAAACGTTTCAAAAACAACAGACGTTTTTCAGCCCCACTTTGGGTGTCTACTTGAGAAAAACTAATACGCAAAAAACCAGGCTAAAATGTAGTTGTGCATAAGCCATATATGGAGTCTTTATGGCGAACCTGCTTGAAGTAAATGTCATACTGCTGTAAGACCGCGCTCCCTCCTCCAAAGAAATATATAATTTTTAAAAAATGTCTTACCTTTTACCGAGTCCCTTCTGAGAGCATTGAAATGAGAGCTGCCGAGCTCTCTGCCTTGAAACAAAAATGGCTCTCAAAGCTTCAGAGGGCGAGCGTTTCGGAGTGGCTGACTGGAAGAAGGGGCGGAGCTATCGCGAAAATAGCTAGCTAGGTTAAAAATTGTTTGTTAAGTGCAAAAGAAGATTTTCATGTTGTTGTTGACAATGGTGCAAAAATATGTATGTAACATAAAAGGAAAAAACAGACCACAAACCATTAAATTATTAAACATTTATGTATAGTAATAATATTAATATAGTCACGAACTGTCATAACTTGATATACATATGTATAAAATATATGTAAATATATATTTAATAAAAATATAACAAAAAGGTGATTATATTCCTACAGGATTTGTATTTTGTTAGTGGGGGATGGGCGAGCAGGAACCCAACCCCCACAAATGTGATTGAAGTACATGCTCAAAAATAATGATAGGAATGTTGGAATTTACAACTATGTACTTGGAAAAATATAAAAGAACACCACTAGAAGTTGGACTGTCAAGCACGTTTTTCACATATTTTGCAGAAATGTGGCTGTATGACGTCACATTAACATGGCGGCTTTCAGCAAGATGATGAACATTGAACAGCAAATATAATCATCAAACTTCCCAAAAACAATCTCTTCAGCCAATATTTGTATAGATTTCTAAATAAAGCACAACAAAATATCCTCCATATTGATAATTGTAGACCTGCTCGCCATACTACCATTGCATTGTTTATCCTCAACAATTTGGTTGCTAGTTTTTTTTTTTTTTTTTTGATGATAATGAACCACAATGCTAATGACAGCATTGCTATGTTGTTTCCTTACGCAAACATTTATCGGATAATAGAATGTCTTTGTGGTGAAAAGTTGGACATTTCAATAGGGAATATCATATAGCTTAGAATTAAGTATTTGAGTGTAGTATTTTCATGACATACTATTTATACCATTTGACATGCCTAGTAGTGTGGTACTAGTCAACTAGAGGTTTTTTTTTTTTTTTTTTTTCTTTAGCTTATGCAATACCGTTGCTAACTCCAGCATACCATGGCCAGTATACTGGCTTTATTAGATATATAAGATTCTAATGGCCATATAGCACTTTCTCCTAAATTTTTCCACTTTTTCACTTTGGTTTGGAGGGACATCCTCTCAGTCCTTCTGATGGCGGCCATTTTATGATTTGGTGGATGGGTCAATGCAAGTCAACACAGAATTAGGACACGTTCTGCAATGAAGAAAACTTAATACACAAATGAACAAAGAACATGCACAAGAAACAATTTTTAAAACATTGGATATTATAGTATTTGCTGAATTGTAATGAACATGATACTGTATCTCTATAGAAGCATTAGCATTAGCATCTTGGCATTAGCTTTCTTTGCTCTTTTTGCAGGCAGTTGGTGTAGTTGCAGCATCTACCAGCAGGAGCTGACACTTCCATGCTAACCAGCTAAACTTTGAGTAATGGCAGAAAGGCATGGTGGGGTGCACAACATTCAGTAACTGGATTATTCTAATCATGTCATTTGCTGAGATGTTCTGTCAGTTTTCTTAATTAAGACCAGCTAGGCCAAAGATGGACAAAAAAAAAAAAAAATCAAAGATTTGTATTGAAGGGAGATCTTAAGATTTATCTAGAGACAACGATATCATAGAGACTTGGTGGTGGGCTATTTTTTTTACTGAGGATAGTGAGCAACCACCTAGCAACCACCTAGAGCACCCTAGCAACTGCATAGTAATTTGCTAAAAACAACTACGTTGCAACACCATGGCAACCACCCTAGCATAATACTGGTGACTTTTACATGAGCAGTTACCACTTACCTTTTCTTCAGAAAAACAAACTGCTACAGCATAAACACAATATATTAGACAACACCAAAATAGAACTAGCACACCTGCACACACACATTACCGGTAGACATCACTTTTAGATTTCTGGTAGCGCCACATATCCTGAGCAAATTATCAATAAAACCACAATGCTAGCTACCAGAAATATGCTAAAGCTGTCAGTACTAATAGGCCATGCTAATTAATCTAGAAATGGCGAATCTTGATGCTAGTGGCCATTGTACAAAGCTTTTTATGATTAATGAAAAATCAGGGGAAACATGGCTAATGAGTTGCCAGTTACCTGCTTCTTTAGTGGTTAGTTACCTTAATTCGTTTAACTACTGATACCGTTGGTATTTTTAAATGCTAAAACTGCAGTATGCATAAAGAGATTATTTAAACAAATTTCCCTATTTGTCATTGATCAGACAAACATCCCTCGCCCCGAACTTACATCATTGGTTGAGTTATTGTTGCTATGCAACACCACTCAAACAAACGGACTGAAATTTCATTTGGCGTCACTAGTGGCAGAGAAATACACACTGCAGCTTTAAATGCCATATTCACAAAAAGAGAAGCATGTTTATAGATTTTCATAAATTCATAATTTCATAAATTTAAAAATAAATGATACATATTTTAGATCTGCCATTTTCAACATCTTGCATAAGGTTTTTTTTTTTAAGCAAAATCAAATATATTTAGATAATCCAGTTATTATTCACATTATTGCATTTGAAGGAGTGGCACCAAACGTCACTTATAATATTCCATTAGAATAATAAATTAATTCCAATAATAATTCCAATCAAATGTTATTCAAAGGTGTCTACAACCAAATAAAAACAATGTATGATGAAACTCTTGTTTTTAATGTGTAGGTCAAATTCATTACACACATGAATGAACTTCAATTTTAATGGATGATCTCAGCTTCAAAGATGCTAACCTGAGTCTTACATGCATTTTGCGACTAAAATTTATTTTAAATGAGACATTAACTCCAAAATTTGGTCTGGTCTAGAAGCTGGTCATTAGAGGCATTGTTTTGCTCAGAGCTTTGGGCAACGAAACATTGAGCATCATGCGAATTACATAATTTTCACATTTCAAATGGGAAATATTACTGAATCAACAATAGTGTAGATACCACAGAATCATGCAAACCATTTACAGTTGAAGCACTCAATCACAGGACAAAATATCTACAGAAATACTATAAATACAACTGAATACTGTATATTTAACACTGATGCATTATATATTAAAATTTCAGATTTAAATGTTGCATATATGGATTTGACAATTAAGAAAAAAAAATTGGGTCAAAATTGGGTTTTCCAGGTATATGAGGTAAATAGTAGTTCTAGAAATTGTTCACGTTCCTTTTGTCTACAAACATCTGAAGTGGGTGAGAAGATGCATAAAACACAATAGGACAAGTTTGCCTAAATACAACAGAAAACATTTTCATTGTGTTCATTACTGGCTACCTCAAACAGGATCTGCAGTGGAGATGTGGTGTGTTCAGGTAATTTCAGAATTGCCTTAATTACGAGTTTGCAACTATTAAAAATCACTCATTTATAACTCGTAACTGCTCAAATTGCTTTGAATTTTACCAATAAATAATTTTAATGTTCAGACATGAATGCAGCATCAATCAGTCTTCAACCTTCTGCGCAACTCTACAAAATGTCCAGTGATGTTCTACCGTGTTCTCATTGGCGCGTTCACTCATGTGATGCACCCGCGTGTTGCGAATTGTGAAGCCTTGCTTGGAGATGTACTCCACCAGATGCACCCGAAGGGAAACCTCTTGGTGGTAATCACATGGTCCAAAGGTAAAAGACACTTGAAAGTCTCTGGTGTCCATCATATGTTTATTCCATCTGGTGAAGTTGTTGGAGATGCCTTCAAGTAGCGCGTGAACTTTGGTGGTGACAGTGAGTTGGGTGATAATGACTGCCACCGGGTTCGAGTACTTGGACAGCTTACGAGTACTTGAAAGTTCTACCACTTGCTCAAAAGTGTCCAATGGATAAAGGGGTTTGGTTTCTCCTAAACACTGGATCAAGGGCTCGATCTGATAGAAGTCTGCTTCCTTCCGAAGGAGCTCTGTTTCTTTGAAGTCACATGGTAGCGTCAGTTTTGAGGTTCGTAAAAAGTTCAAGATGTAACGGAATAGAGGACCGTCTCGATCTATGAAATAGTTGCCCTGAGCGTCTCGCGTGGTGGGAAAGTCACCACGAAACATAGCGCCCAACATAGAGTCCGGATAACGTTGGAGGGTGGAGAGCGATGTGGTGTACAAATGGCCACCAACGTTTAGGGTAACTGTATCCATCATCTACAACAAAGAAGAACACAAATATAACATGCATTTTGTTCCTGCTGAGAATGTCAAGATGGTGCTTGTACTGATACTACAAACACTCAACCAATTCCTACTGAAAAGACTACTTTAGACCAGCATGAATTGCCATGCAGATCCATTGATTTGGTGCTGTTCTAACTGCTGACCTTCAAACTTATGTTGTTTCCCAGCAGAACTTCAACCGGCTTGGTTTTTCTAGCAAACTGTTTGACCAAGGAAGATTTGTTGGGGTTCAGCCTTGAAAACAACATTTGCTGCTTTCACTACCCTTAAGAGCATTGGTTTCTATGGAAACTTTAGTATGTAAACTAAAGCCTCGTTCAGACTGTCAGCCCAAATCCAATTTTGTGCATATCCGATTGGAATCTGATCTAGACAACTGACTGTCCACACAGTTGCTGCGCCTACTTATACTATGCCTTAAAAGTATGTACTCTTTTTGTGAAGAAAAAGTACATACTTTTGAGTATGTAGCAGAATAGTAGGCAAGCTTTGGGACATACTACTTCATCATAACTGCGTCTTTAATGGACGCCCTGTTGCTTAGTTACGTGCATTCTGTTACCATTTAAATTGCACTGTCAATCATCTTGTCAAAGTTAACATTATCCATATTCTGTTTAATTTGATTTCCTACCATATTGGAGAGAAGTGAAGAGACACATTGATTTGCCAGTCATGGGTCTATCATGCCGAGAACTCTCTTCATATGTTTGCATAATGATACATTTAAAAGTTAATGACCAAACGTATCACTATAAAAGTTCACAATGTTGCTGCAGATTAAATATATCGCGCATAACATAAATATTTTTTAATCAGGTTAGACAATGATTATCACTCAAACCCCTTTCCCTACCTGCCTGTCAGTCTCACATATCTGATATGTTTGTAATTTTTAAACACTTTTTATGCGTGTTTGTAGTTCTAATCAAATCCTCATCCACAGCACAATGTGTTGTGGGCAATATTAGCCGTTAGAGTGTGCATCGATCTGCACTCTGAATTTTAATCTCAAGTAGTAGACCATCCGGGAATCTTTGGCATAATCTTTTCAACATACTACGATTTGGGTATTACTAATTCTATTTTCGAATATTATTTAGGACGGATAGTATACGAATTGGGACGCAGCAAGTGTATCTCAATTGTTCATATCCGATTTGTGTGTCCAGAAGCGCTCTTTCACTTTACGGAATGTGCGTTGGTTTCTATGGCAATGCCATTGCATTGTTATACCTACGCTAAAAACAACAACAGCAATAGAGTTTACAAAACATTGTCTTGTTGCCATTGCACTGTATTATATTTTGTCTTATGAGGCATGTGCGACTCTATTCTGTGCTGCCGTCTCCGCTGGTTTCAAAACTCAAAGAGCACCCTATACTAGCAGTATATTGTCTTTTCCCACTTGACATGCACTTCGCAACAACACAAGCATGTTTTCTACAAAAGCAAAACCTCTGACGTGTTTATGTTTTACGTGGCATAAGAACATGAAAAAGCTACGCTAGATCCAATTTGACCGGTCAGACTGAAATGGATTTCCAGGAATGCGATTTGAATAGGATTCCAAATCACATATGAATGTAGCTTGAAACGGATTTGCAAAAATTGGATTTCATGTAGTTTGTTGCCGTTCAGACCACCCAAATATGATCGGATTTCAATCGGATTTGCACAAAAATCAGATTTGGGCTGACAGTCTGAACGAGGCTTAAGGCTACGTTTATACTAGTGTGTTTTCGTATTAAAATGCATGTTTCGCTATGGTTACGCCTGTCGTTTACACTACTTTGGCATTTTCGACCCTCTAAAATGGAGACTTTTAAAAAAGATGACATGGCTGCCCACATTTGCTCTGTGTATCCTTGATGACCATGTAAACAATAACATCATGCGCATTGTAGTACCTGCCAGTGACTAGCAACCAGCTTCCTAAGGGCGTTCACACTTGGCATCTCTTTTTACTAGAAAAAGTTGACAAGAGCGCTTTTTTAGTAAAATAAAAAGCTGGCAGCGTTTTGGTTACAAATAGCAGCCGAGGGCGTCTTTTGTTGCTATAACAACAGCTGCAACGGTAGCCTGGTGCTGTGTGCTGCAGAAATGTCGGCTTTTGAAGTAAACGTTGGCTTTTGAAGTTAATGGGGAGGGTATGTCGGTTCACAACGACGTTTGTGGGAGCGCAACATTATAAGGGGAAGGAAACTATGGTGCTTCCAACAATAGTCCAGGAGCTCTGGTTGGATGACGCACGGTTTCATACAACTCCTTGTGCTCTGAAACTAGTACGATCTGTCTACCGGCTATCTTCTCCTTTTTCTTGTTGTTTTTGTTGTTATGGAAATGACTCTCCACTTGCTTGTCATTGGTCAGCTGTCAAAAAGGCGCTTGACGTAGGGCATTTTTTTCCAGAAAATTTAAACTTTTTTCAACTTGAAAAGACACTCTGAGCTGCAGAAAAATACGCCGGCGATGGCGTTTTAAAAAGCGTTCAGGACTTTTTTGAAAACACGGTTTACTCCATAGGATTATAATGTAAAACAGACGCCGGCAACTTCAAAAAAGACGCCAAGTGTGAACATAGCCTAACTGTGTCCCAAATGACGCACTATACACTATGCACTTATACACTGTTTACTTATGCACTATGTACTCAACCATAATAATCAGAGTCTGGTAGCACCTCCCCCTTCATGACAGAATTAAAGCTGCGACAGTTGAGTGCATGACGTGTCCAACATTCCACACTTCGTTTTTTTTAAAGTGCACATTTTCTTTGTGGAATTTTCAGTGTTAACACACTACTCACACTATTTATACTACAAAACGTCATAGAATAGTGCATAAGTACGCGATTTGGGACGCACCTCCTGTTTACACTATTACACGCAAGCCCAGTGTGCATGAATGGTCATGTGACGTGTTTTAGGTTGTGTAGTATGGACAGAGACTGTTTCTGAAATGCAGTGAAAACACCAGTGTAGACGAGGATCAGCGTTTTAAAATCAAAACACACTAGTGTAAACAGGGCCTAAGCTTCAGGAAGTATGGGTTGTATGTCTTAAATCACCACATGAGATTGAAATTCAACCATGTTCTTCATAAAACCGTGTTCACAGACAAAATGGACCACTGGGATAAGACAAAATGGCTGACCCTCAAAGCTTGTTTTCATTTCATTTTGAGTCTTTGGAGGTCCTATTCTTCAGGTGGTAAGCAACCATTTAATAATGCCCTATCTACTACCCAGAACACCCTAGCAACTGCCTACCAACAGCTAAGCAATCAACGTAAACAAGTAACTATATCCATTATCAACCACCAAGAAGAACATAAATATTTGATGTTCAAAGCACTGAATGTGCATTTTGTACCTGCTGAGAATCTCAATATGATACTCGGATTGATATGAATGACCATTTTAGACTAACACAAGTTACCACGCAGACCCTTTGATTCGGTGCTGTTCCAGGTGTTGGACCATCTGTTCCCAGTAAAACG
Source organism: Spinibarbus caldwelli (assembly GCA_039654775.1). Lineage (NCBI taxonomy): Eukaryota > Metazoa > Chordata > Actinopteri > Cypriniformes > Cyprinidae > Spinibarbus > Spinibarbus caldwelli. Next base: position 11,497,456 of record CM077230.1, on the reverse strand, counting down.
TCAACCAGCCTGGTTTTCTAGCAAAGCTGGATGGCCGCGGACGCCTTGAAAACAACATTTGCTGCTTTCAGCTGAATTGACAATACCCTAAGGCAGGGGTGCCAAACTCAATTCCTGGAGGGCCGGAGCCCTGCAGAGTTTAGATGCAACCCTAATTAAACACACCTGATCCAACTAATCAAGTCCTTCAGGCTTATTTGAAAACTACATGGTATGTGTGTTGGAGCAGGGTTGGAACAAAACTCTGCAGGGCTCCGGCCCTCCAGGAACTGAGTTTGACACCCCTGCCCTAAGGAATATTGGTTTCTATGGAAACTCAAATATGGTAAACTGAGCTTCACACCAGTAGTATGGTAAATGTCACATGAGAGGTTTTCAAATATTGAGTTACTCTCAGACAAATTGGACCATTAGCTTAAGACAAAATGGCTGACTCTTCAAGCTAGTTTTTATTTCCTCTTTGAATTATTGGAGGTCCTGTTCTTAAAGTGGCAAGCAACTGTTCAGTAACACCTTAGTTATCTACCCAGAACACCCTTGCAACTGCTTAACAACAGCCCCTTTCACACAAAGTCTTTACTGGTAAATTACCATGTGTGAACAGGACCTTTTCAAAAATACTGGTAAATTCCTTTTCGACAATTGACCAGTAAGGGAAGTTGTAACATTACCAGTAAATTACTGAAATGATTCAGAATGCAGAATGAAGATTACTGGTATGATCACGTACGAGTTCAAAATGCGCTGACGTAGGACGTCTACTCTGGGCCAAACATAACATTCTGAAACAGATGACACATTTAGGCCCAATCCCATTTCTACCCCTTAGCCCTTCCCCTTCCCCCTACGGTAGGGGTGTCTCGATTCTCTTTTGGTTGGAGGGGTAGGGGTAGGGGAAGGGCCAGATAGCCCTTCAATCGGGACCACACTTCAAACGAAGGGGTATGAGAATTATCAGCATAAACCGGCTACAGTGGCAACATGGCTGCCCGAGTGAACAAAAAGGCATTAATAAAGATTTTAATGAAAAGTAATCATTTGTTTTATGTTACATTCAATTGTGAGTTCATATTTATGGTCATGTTACTCAAAGAAATGTTTGCAAAAAAAATCGCTAAAGTTCGCTAACGTCATATTACAGACTGCACCACAGTGCCACAACATATTTTCATGTCTGATCAGGGCGATAACCACCATGGACATTGAGGGGGGCTAGTCCCCCCAATAATCAGAAATCGCTAAACCCTTTCCTCAAATGTTGCCAAATCGAGAGAGAGAGAGAGAGAGAGAGAGATAGAGAAAGAGAAAGAGATGAAAGTTGCATGTATGTGCGTCTCTCCTTACAATAAGTGAGTTTACTTCAAAAACAGCGATATTATCCTCTCGTTGCTGGAAAATATAATGTAGCGATTCAGTATTTAAACTGTTATTAATAAAAGTCGTGGGGCAGCGTTGACAAGTTTCTTTGCTCCTGGATGTGTGAGCTGTGCGATCTCCGATATGTGTGTGTGTGTGTGTAGGAGCTAGAAGACGTATGATCACGTGTAATGGTATAGTAGTGGTGTCCCAATTCTTAGGGGAATATTTCCACCCCTACCCTTTGACACTCTGTTTCAAGGGACAAGGTGAAGTAGTAGGCGGAGGGTAGGGGAAGGGAAAGGGGTATAAAATAGAATTGGGATTGGGCCTTACACTGCACTGTGTAGTTCGGTTTGAATGATGTCTCTGGGCCAAAAGCGCTGCATGAATATGAACGTTTGACAGAAAAATGAAAACATCAAAAATGTTTACTGTGTATACCCATTCATGTTTATAAACACAACACTGGGAGGCACGGCAGTTTAGAGGTCATTTTTCTGGTTAAGGATCTCACAGAATTTACAAGTGTTTTGAAATGGATGTCTGAATGGTGCTTTACTGGTAAAAGATGGAACATCGTTGCCTATGTGAACAGTGCATTTTTGTATTTACCGTTAAAGTGGTTTTGGTAATTTTATGGCAATTTACTAGTATTGATGTGTGAAATGGGCTAATGTCCTGAAAACTACCGACAGCCTAGCATGAGGGTGTCCAAAACTTGGGTGTCAGCTCCAACTTGCCTTAATACACCTGCCTGGGAGTTTTTAGTATGCCTAGTAAGACCTTGATTAGCTGGATCAGGTGTGTTTAATTAGGGTTGAAGCTAAACTCTGAAGGACACCGGCCCTCCACGACCAAATCTGGACAACCCTGGTCTAGCAACACCCTAGAAACCACACAAAAAAACTTTAGCAACTGCATAGCAAAGCACCGTAACCGTATATTAGCACGAGGATAGAGTTTCCAAACTGATAATTAAAAACAAAAAACTCAAAAGTTTTTTTTTTTCATGTGACCATTAATAAACTTAGATAACCGTGAACATGCAAATGTGATGTTAAATTATTAAAATATTAACTTAAAAGTGTAGTGTGTAATATTTAGGAGGACCTATTGACAGAAATGCAATATAATATACATAACTATGTTTTCAGAGATGTATAAAGACTACATAATGAACCGTTACTGAATAACTAAGTAAATATAATTCCTTAATTTACCTTTGTAAAGAAACCTCATTGCTGGCTACTCTCTGCTGTCGCAGACTACGACTTCCTGTATCGGCCACCGTAGCTTCTCTAAAGCCCTAAACACACTGCAGGATTTTCGGCTGTCCCAGATGAAAGACTGGCATCGTGAAACAATCATGGCGAATCAGAAATCACCCGCAATTGTTTCACAATCCCAGTCTTTCATCTGGCGGTGCGTTCCAAACGGGATATATCGCCCTCCGAAGGGCACTTCGGAGTGAAAACAATCATGGCCGCCATATTGAAGGGTCGTTCCAAACCGAAGTGCTCAAAACTGGCCACTTCAAAGGGCCCTTCGGAATGAAGGTTTTTGAAGGGTACAACTGATGGAAACTTTGGGCTCCCATGATCCTTTGCGCTGATTCTTTCCATGATGACGGCGCCTCCGTGTGGGCACGACATAATGATGCAGAAGGGCACTTCAAGAAACAGTTGTTTGGTCCCCTACACCCTTCAACTCTTCAAAGCTCTCACTCCGGAGGGTAAACACTTTGAAGAAATTAGGACATAGGGATGAGCCCTTCCGAATGGAACGCAGGGTGGGACAGCCGAAAATCGTGCAGTGTGTCTCAGGCTTAAAGGGATGGGTGAGCGGGGGACATAGCCGTTTGTTGAAATTCGTAACCTCACCTCTAGATGCTGCTAAAATTTACACACTGCACCTTTAAAATGCATCACATTAATATTTTACATCAAAGGGGTCAGCTGACAAAAATATTTGTGAATTCTTGCACTAGAATATCATAAAGACATGGGGGTTTTTACTTGAAGGCAGGGAGCAATTATTTAATACCGTAACAACCGCCTAGCAACCACCCAAAACAAATGGCTTTTCTTAATATATTTTGAACAGTAAACAATATCAACACGGTTTTGGGTTGAGAACCGTTGCTTTATTCTCTGTCTGTTTATATTTACCATGTGTGCCCAGTCTCCATTCTCCATGTGGCCAATTGTTCCTCTTCAATGATGCGAAGAATGCAGCCTTTATGGGGTATAAACACTTCACCTGCAGTAAACTAAAGAAATATACACACTTCTTTACAGTTTAGACGGTATTCAAGAGTAGTTGTGATGAAATCACCGTGGAGATATTAAAAATCGTGAAATGAATGAGGCATGTGAAGGACACCTACGGATTTCCCAGCATCCCAGCACATATTTTCACAACGTCTCAAAAACAAACAAGAAAAATATAAACCTAACTAGCTACGGAAAGCAGCAATCTGTTGATATTGATGAAATTATTGATAATGATCAAAGATGATGCAGCACACGCATAATTTATAGCTGCTGCTGCATACCGTAATAATTAACACAAAAGACGCGTAATCAACAATCTATCGCTTAAAGCGAATAAAAACGGATTGCTTATATTTACCTCGTTGCAAATACGTTAAGTCTCAGGGATTTAGTCTCTCCTCCTCGTCCGACGGACTTCAGCTGTTTCCTCTCGTTCAAAGCAACAGGGATAGTTTAGGGGCTTTTCGTGACTTTTTCAAAATATAAGTACATTTTGAAAGCCTTATGTTCAAAAGAGACTCATTTGCTTGAGTAAAGGCTGTAAAATAGCTGTAATGTTTATGTTGTGGATTCACACAGAGCAGGACAGATGAGAAGGACATGGGATGAGCGGAAATGACACACCCACGAAACAAGCCACGCCCATTACGCAAATCCCCGCCCTTTCTGAATCTGTAACATTCATCCAAAACACTTAAATCAGCAGAATTTATACTGGATAAGTTTGATATGATTCTGACGAAGTGTAATATATTTATGAATATTTCCTTTGTCAGATTTATTCGTTTTCGTGAAAACGAAGATACAGTATTTCAACATTTTCTTTTTGTTGTTAAAAGTGTCCTTTTTATGTCCTTATTTATTTCTACTTTTTAAATGCGTTTTAATAATTTATTGTCATATTCTGTATCATGAAAAATCTGTCGTGGATATGTTTGTACTTTTAAGCTCTAAATTATAAGCGAGTAAAATAAATATAAACCATTACATTTCTGTGAAAATGATCATTGACTTTTAAACAAATAACAACTATCCCTCAACTGTGTCATCATTTCTACCAATTTAACAACAACGTAATTTAAGACTAAAATCCTTATAATCTCATGGACTGGCAATGTTCTCGTAAGTCTCCATATGTTTACACTAAACAAATATCTGAAAAGTTCAAGGTCAATCAAAAGAGTAGAGTACGTTATTGGACTAAATGCTTTATTATAATTACTGATTATTTTTATTTGTTACTTGCAAGTAGGCAAAATATAACTTTACAAATCTGTAAAAATAAAATGCATTTTATAGAAATTTTGGTGTTACAATCTTACAAAGCTCTCTTAAATGACTACGCTTAAAATTTAAATACTGCAAAAATGTAATGAGATGAAAGAAATCACAACCATTCTTAAAACCTTTGTGATAAAAGTTTATTACTTTAGCTTACAGTAGAATTTACAGCATAATACACATGGTTGGTTCTTTTATAGCCATAATAAACGTTACCATCATGACAAAACCTCATTTTGGAGTCAAAATGAGAAAATTTTAATATAGTGCCAATGAAGGAAGAGCCATGTAACAGAAAGACCTGTACAAGATGAAAGAGGACATCCTATTTCCCAAAACTGATGCAGAAACGGGAGAGAACATGTAGTATTTCATATTTAATGTATCCTGGTAGGGAAATCTATTATGTTAAACATTCAAAGTCTTTTTGATGGAGAAGATGATGTCCTTGATTTGCGGTACGCTGTTGTCCTCCAAAATCTTGGCATACGGCATTGGAATATCTACACCTGTGACTCGGACCGCAGGTGAGTCGAGGTAATTGAAAGCAGGACCTTGAATTAAAGAAAAAAAAAAAGAAGAAAGAAATAATAAATCCATTTACTAAGGAGAAAACAATGATGGGTATGTTTGGAATGACACACTCCCTAATATTTTTGAAAGTACATAAGTAAAATTAATCATCCAACATAATGAGATCATGCAACAAAAATACAGCATACTGTTGTTTAAATATGTTAGTTTCATACTAGAAAACAAAGCAGTATGCAGAATACAGCAAATAGTGTGCTAGTATTCCATTCTGAACACAGCGATTGACTTCAAATGAGCATTTTTGCAATATTGATAAATAAAAAAAATTGTATTAGTCATGTTACAGATGTATTAAAAAACTGATAAAAAAAAAAAAAAAGTACCCTCCATAATCCGGGCAAGAATCTCTGCCCCGACTCCAAACTGAGGCCAGCCGCCCTCCACAGTGACGAGATGATTAGTTTTCATTATGCTTGTTTCAATGGCTTCCGTGTCCAGAGGCCGGATTGTGCGCATGTTGATCACCTACAGACGAAAAAAGAGGGGTCAAAGTTAAACCAGATTAAACTGAAATCGTCTTAGTTATTTCAATAAGTATGTCTAAATTGCATTAAATGTGAGATTATATTCATTGTCTTTGAGCAAATGTAAATGTCTCAATTTGTTTTAAATTTTTGGAGAATTTTTCTCTGCAATTTACATAAATACAAAACTGGTTCATTCGTTTACTATGAATCAAATCAGCTCTTTTGAATCCTTAAAAATGCATATCAAGTGTCTATTTTACCCGAACTGGAAATGGCACTTAAAACAATTACACCATGAAAAAAGACGTCATACCTCACATTCAATCCCTTCCTTGGCCAAGACAGCAGCAGCATCGAGACACAGACCAACCATTCGGGAATGAGACACCAGCGTGATGTGATTTCCTGCATCAGAACGACAACATTAATATGCAGAAATCAATATAGTCGCAATTAATGGCTGGCAATTAATTGTCACTCAAATAATAACAGTAGCAGTTACACATTTTTCACAGGGTAGAAAAAGAAGAATAATATTTTAAAATATACATTAAAAATAACATTTAAAAAAAAAAGTTCAAGTTAAAATGCACAAATCAATAGTAAATATTTAAGCTAAATATACATATATAAATATTTTTTACAAAATATGTTTGTTTCAGTCTATTTAAAGGGATAGTTCACCCAAAAATAAAAATTCTGTCAAGAATTACTCGCCCTCATGTCGTTCCAAACACATGAGACTAGTGTTAATTTTGTCAGCTATTTTCAGGTTTAGTCTTATGGTGCGTTCAAGTCATGTCGGATAGATCGTATTTACGAGTTGAATGCACATGACCGCCACCATAATGTCATTGTTACGAGTGGGAAATTCATATATATGATATAAATATAAATATTATATACAGGTGCATCTCAATGAATTAGAATGTCGTGGAAAAGTTAATTTATTTCACTAACTCAACTCAAATTGTGAAACTTGTGTATTAAATAAATTCAATGCACACAGACTGAAGTAGTTTAAGTCTTTGGTTCTTTTAATTGTGATGATTTTGGCTCACATTTAACAAAAACCCAGCAATTCACTCTCTCAACAAATTAGAATATGGTGACATGCCAATCAGCTAATCAACTCAAAACACCTGCAAAGGTTTCCTGAACCTTCAAAATGGTTACACAATAGCCTATACAATCATGGGGAAGACTGTTGATCTGACAGTTGTCCAGAAGACAATCATTGACACCCTCCACAAAGAGGGTAAGTCACAGAAGGTCATTACTGAATGGTTGGCTGTTCACAGAGTGCAGTATCAAAGCATATTAAGTGAAAAGCTGACTGGAAGGAAGAAATGGGGTAGGAAAAGGTGCACGAGCAACAGGGATGACCACAAGCTTGAGAATACTGTCAAACAAAGCTGATTCAAACACTTGGGAGAGCTTCACAAGGAGTGGACTGAAGCTGGAGTCAGTGATCAAGAGTCACCACGCTCAGACGTCTTCAGGAAAAGGGCTACCAAGCCACTTCTGAAACAGAAACAATGTCAGAAGCATCTTACCTGGGGTAAGGAGAAAAAAACTGGACTGTTGCTCAGTGGTCCAAAGTTCTCTTTTCAGATAAAAGTAAATTTTGCATTTCATTTGGAAATCAAGGTCCCAGAGTCTGGAGGAAGACTGGAGAGGCACAGAATCCAAGCTGCTTGAAGCCCAGTGTGAAGTTTCCACAGTCAGTGATGAATTGGGCTGCTATTTCATCTGCTGGTGTTGGTCCATTGTGTTTTCTGAAGTCCACAGTCAACACAGCCATCTACCAGGACATTTTAGAGCACTTCATGCTTCCTTCTGCTGACAAGCTTTATGGAGATGCTGATTTCATTTTCCAGCAGGACTTGGCACCTGCCCACACTGCCAAAAACACCAAAAGTTGGTTAAATGACCATGGTGTTGGTGTGCTTGACTGGCCAGCAAACTCACCAGACCTGAACCTCATAGAGAATCTACGGGGTATTGTCAAGAGGAAGATGAGAGACACCAGACCCAACAATGCAGATGAGCTGAAGGCCACCGTCAAAGAAACCTGGGCTTCCATACCACCTCAGCAGTGCCACAGACTGATCACCTCCATGTCACGCCGAATTGAGGCAGTAATTAAAGCAAAAGGAGCCCCTATCAAGTATTGAGTACATATACAGTAAATGAACATACTTTCCAGAAGGCCAACAATTCACTAAAAATGTTTTTTTTTAATTGGTCTTATGAAGTAATTTACATATACATATATTAAACATTGCGTCTTCAGAGTTGGTATTTTGGCTTTACACTGAGTGCATAATTATTAAGCACGTTGATATTCTGATGATATTTTTTTTTTCCAAGCACATTTTACCAATTCCAAACCACATCAATCTTAATAACTACTATTGATTTTGTATTTAATCATTTATAAGTGATATATAATAGTCCATGAAGGCTGGAAGTGAAAAACTTCTTTTATTCAGGTGTGCAGAATTATTAAGCATGTTTTCTTTTACAGATAAAATGAGACTGAGATGTCAAAAATGATCTTGCAGGACCAGCACCACATCCTCTTGTACCACTGTTTGAAGAGTTTATCTTTCAGAAGCTCGCAGTAAGTTTTAGGAGCTAATTTTTAGTCAATCCTGCAAGACAGACTTTTCAGGAGAGGAGATGGAATAAAAACGAGCTCTTAAAACTTACTGCCAGATTCTGAAAGATAAATTCTTCAAACAATGGTACAAGAGGATGTGGTGCTGGTCTTTCAAGAGTCACTCTCAACTTATCTGTCCATAAAGCCTATAAAAACTCAGTCTTCACGTATTTCACAACCCTTCAGCATGTTATTCTTATTAAGTGAGGGTAATTTTTTAGGATTTTTTACCCAAGCAAAGTCTCTGACACCTTGTAATTCTGGAGACTCCGGGAAGGTTGCAGTTCTGGAAAATGATGGCGCTGGAGACTAAATGTTTCCTGATGGTTTTACACCTTATTCTTCAAATTAATTCTTAATTATTTTGCAGTTAACGTGTCTTCTTCTCCACCTGTTTTTTTCTGACCCCACTGTCCAATGGTCATGTCTTAATTATGCAATTTCTGTATTGCATTAGTTTTGAATATTTACATTGGGGATTTAAAAATATTTTAGTTAAACCTCTTTTTTGGCTAATTTTGTCAGTAAAAGAAAACATGCCTAATAATTCTGCACACCTGAATATAAAGAGTTTTTCACTTCTAGACTTCATGGACAATTATCTATCAATTATAAATGATTAAATACAAAATTAATAGTAGTTATTAAGATTGATGTGGTTTGGAATTGGTAAAATGTGCTTGGAAAAAATTATCATCAGAATATCAACGTGCCTAATAATTATGCACAAGGTGTATATATGATCAGACACTTGAATTTAATTTCTGAAAATAATACTCAAATGGAGTTAACAAGATTTTTGACGACCGAATGACAGAGATCTGTGTTTTGTCCTTTATTATCATTAGAACGGATGCATCTGAGGCAGTAAATAAATAGCATCACGTTTTTTCATCAGTTTGCAGGTTTAAAGTTTATTGTTGCTATATGGGCACTCGGTTTCTCTTATTGTTTAATACATTTGGCCAAAATCTCACGATATAAAACACGAACCGCTATTCACAGAATATTTGAATTGTACAAAAGTGTGCTACAACTAGACAGCAAAAGCCAAGACTCTTCTCTGCTCTTTAAACACACAAAAACATTAGCTTTTATAGACCGTGTTTCTTGAGTGAAGGAAACGCTGCTCTTACTCAAACATAAGTTCTTTATTTACCCTTGCATTGTGAAGAAGTAGATGTTCATCTTCAAACAGCGCGTCGCGGCACTTTATTCTTAATGGAGGCAGGGCGGAGTTATGAGGTTTGACTGACAATTTGAGGATCCAATGGCGTTACAAGGTTTAGTTACAAGCTCTTTTGAATACTTTTCATTGGTTAAATATTTAGACATAACGATGACCAATAGCACTGATTTAAAATAATAATAATGAAACTGAGATAAGGAAGTTTTTGATAATTTTCCACGGCACACCCGACAACCTGTTACGGCAAACTAGTGTGCCGCGGCACAGTGGTTGGGAAACACTGCAATAGGCTACACGATCATGGGGAAGACTGCTGATCTGACAGTTGTCCAGAAGACAATCATTGACACACTTCACAAGGAGGGTAAGCCACAAACATTCATTGCCAAAGAAGCTGGCTGTTCACAGAGTGCTGTATCCAAGCATGTTAACAGAAAGTCTATTTAATACACGAGTTTCACAATTTGAGTTGAATTACTGAAATAAATTAACTTTTCCACGACATTCTAATTTATTGAGATGCACCTGTACAATGATCCAATTTACATCACCTTCATAAATTGAATAAAAACAGAAAAAGCAAAAACACAATGATGCACATTCTTTATTCATCATTTTGTAGATGTAGACTTTAAAAAATCATTGAATTTTATGTAGAAAAGCATCTTGTTCCGACCAAAGTGACTTGAACGCATTTGACGTCGTTATTACGACTTGCCAACTCGTAAGTATGAACGTCCCTGGAGGACTTGAACGCAGTCCCGTGTTAAATGTCCTTGTTAGTTTTTATCATATTTAGTCAACCTTATCCTATTTAGTTTTAGACTAGTTTTAGTCGAAGAAAACTTGACATTTTAGCAATAAAATTATTATTAACCATACAGCAGTAGGACTGTCAAAATTACTGAAAAGCTAAATTCGAATTTTCTACTTAAATATTATCAAAATTCGAATTATATTCAAATTTAAAAGGCATAATTTCAGTTAGGAGGAAAAAGCTTTTGACTTCTCTCCTGAGGTCACAAGAGGGCGCATCCAGCAAAATATTATGCACGTTTCTTCAAAGCGTAATAAAATAACACGACTATCTTTGAAAAAAGTTTATAATGTTTAAAATAATGTTTATAAACCATATATAATTAATAAAGTTGCTTAAACAATTAGAAAAAAAACAGCACCATGCATGTATGTATAGTTTAATACAAAGGACCGAAAACCAATCACAAAGAGTAGGCTACTTTCTTCATTTAAAAACTTGACATGCAGTGGGATGGGGAAAACCCGCCATAAAGTCTTGAGACATGTTTTTAAAAAGTTGAACTTACATTAATTTTACATGGCTTTCTAAACATGCATCTCTCTTGTGCGAGATGCGAGTGCGACGCTGATAGATGTCCCTATAGAAAATGTGATAAATGTGTTCTGTGTGAACGGCTTGGTTTCAGTTTCGCCGTAAACAACATCATCTTCACACTGATGCTCTCGTTTTCCACAATATTTTGAATGAACAACATAGCAGCGCCACATCTAGTGGGTTCAACTGGATAGGCAAACAAAAGCATTAAAATGCAATGACAGCGATATCGTTGTCGCATCTCGTGTGCCACTGATAAGGCTGCTTGAAATTCTGAAAGCCTGAAATAAGGTTGCCACACACCTAAAATTTGAATGCAACATTTTGCATTCAAATGTGGAATTTTTTTTTTTTTTTTTTTAAATTCGACAAATATTCGGAATTCAATTTTTTTTTTGACAGCCCTATACAGCAGTATTAAATTTGGCAGCCATTTTTTATTTAGTCTTACTCAAATCTCCTCCGCATCACCCTATAGCGTCATTTTGGAAAGCATCACGACGCATGCGTGTGCAATGATCTGAAGGTAAACATACGTTGTTTATGTTCAGATCATTGCACACGCATGCGTCGTGATACTCTCCAAAATGGTGCTATATTGCTTTATGTAATGGTTGAATGAAGTCATTATTTTTGTTTTCTTTTGAGCACAAAAAGTATTCTTGTAGCTTCGAAAAATTATGGTTGAACCACTGATGTCAGATGGATTATTTTAACGATGTCCTTACTACAGGGTTCGTACAGAAACTGCAAAATTAAATTCCAGGACTTAAGGACTTTTCAAGCACTACTTTTTTCATTTTCAAGGACTAAAACCAGAGATTACAATATCGTTAATATCTTTCAAATTCTAATAATTAAACTAATAAAACAAAATGGTACAAATAAAGAGCCTGTGGCAACTTGAAAGGATACTATGGCAAAGTTATCGCTTTCCTTATTCAAACTGAATTTTTTCATGAATATATGACTGACCTGAAGAGTAAAAGCTTCATCATACACTTGGAAAGTTATGAGCTATATCATGCTCGTAGATACTAGGGGTGTGACAATACATTTAGCTCGTGAGATGAGACAAAATACAGATACTTGTTTCACTAGAACGAGAATATTTAAATACTATTTCTTAACTTTCAATGACAAAATATTTGTCTTTTAATCACAACTGGCAAAACTATGTAGATGTATTTTGAAATATTTAACTAATCTAGAGCCATAACTAATGATTATCTTGGTAATCAAGTAATCTACTGATTAGTTTGACAATTGAGTAATCTGACATTTTTTAGTAATAATATAGACCTAAGTGAAAAACTGGCTTTATATTGACTACATTTATATACAGTTTATTAAACTAATGATGACACAATAATAATTGGTTCTAATAAAATATCAAAACCAAGTAATTACATGGGTTTATTGAACAACACTGTTAAAACACAATGTAATATGTCTATACATAATTTGAACATAACCAACTTAAGTACATAATGTATTATAACAAATACCTGCAGAGGCCATAAACAGCCTGGTGAAGTTTCATTTTACTGCGTGATTCAATGACGTTTAAATCCATGTAATTTTAATATCTGGCCACATGCAAACTCAGAGCGAGGGTTTGAACTTTTATTTTGAAATAGCGATGTACAACAAATCACATAGGTCTAATAGAAATATGTTGATGTATTCTCATGTGTTTGCATAGTTTTATAAATGATTTACGTTAAAAATCTAGTGAGATAACATGCACTGTTTTCCCAGATGAACGTTAAGCAACCCAAACTCACAGCATATGCAGAGAAAGAGTTTGTGGACCGAGTTGCTGAGATGGAGATGTGCTTCACGCTTGTAAATGATAACAGTGCAACACAAAGCACGTCAGACTTTATATGCGTTTCCAAATGCACGAGATTGAAAACCCAAACAAACAGCACATGCAATAAAAGACAAATGAATGTAATGCAAGCACTATCAAAGGTTTTACCACAAAATCAACTTTTTACTGATATTGCGAGACCGGTTTTCACCTCATGGAGTAATATCACGAGATCTCGTGTGCTGTTAAAAGCCAGGAGAAACGGCTCTGTATTTTATAGAGGAGCGGCATCGTTAATTTTGCGAGAAAAGATTGTTTTTAATCGAAAACAAAAATTCACACTAATTTCATATATACTGTCTTTTAAACATTCACGTACTTTTCAATTACCTTTTCGTAAATATGGCTGTTTTCAAGGGTTTTCCAGGACTTAAATTTCAAAAAGTCAAATTCAAGTACTTCAAGCACCTTGTACGAACCCTGTTACTAAGCTTCTGGGCCTTGATTGTGGTAGGACCCTTGCTGTCTATGGGAGGGTATGAGAGGTCTCGGAATTCATCAAAAATATCTTAATTTGTTTTCTGAAGATGAACAAAGGTCTTACGGGTTTGGAACGACATGAGGGTGAGTAATTAATGGCATTTTTGGCTGAACTATCCATTTAAATTGTATAACACAACATACAGAGTGCTGGGAAGTAACTGATTACATGTAATCTGGATTACTTAATCAGATTGTAAAGATTAAATACTTGTAATTAGATTACATTACGTTGTAAAATACACAATCAGACTACAGTTTCCCCCCCCCATTGATTACATGATTAATCAATATTCACAAAATGGCAGTAAGTTAGTAATAATTCATTGATTGCTACTAATTCTTCTTTTTTAAAAAATGTTTTTTTTTTTTATTTAATTCTTTCCTTCAATTCTTTCCTTCCTTAGAAAGTTTTCCCATTAATATCACCTTTTTAAATAAGTGCTTAAAATTATTTTAAATAATGCATTTTAAAATATTATTTTTTTAAAAATATTTATTATTGTTATCATTATTATAGATAGATAGATAGATAGATAGATAGATAGATAGATAGAATTAAGTGTGATATAATACTATTATTACTACTACTACTACTACTACTATACACTCAATTTATAATATTGAAAACATCACCCACCCTGTCTTTCAATCTTAGCTTTTCCGATTGGGATGAGGAAGTCTTTTGACTGAGCCTCTTCAGACATCTCAAACGGCACACCATACATCAGCTCATTCTCCAAAACCACCACTGAAAGAGACACGATACGACAGTCAGAGCCGCCTTCACTTCCTGTGATCATCAGCCTCACGCGGTGAGGAACTCACCAGGGTTGTCGTCACGGATGGCTGATTTCAGAAGGCCCCTAGCATCCTCTGCGCTCCAGGGACTGACCACCTTCAGACCGGGACAGTGTCCATACCAGGCAGCAAAGCACTGGGAGTGCTGAGCCGCCACACCGGCCGAAGCGCCGTTGGGCCCGCGGAACACAATCGGGACGGGCTGCAGGCCAGCAGACATGTAGTAGGTCTTGGCGGCAGAGTTGATGACTTGATCGATGGCTTGCATTGAGAAGTTGAAGGTCATGAACTCACAAATTGGCCTCAAACCGGCCTGAAAGAGGATGAGATGGGTTAGTTTGAGAACATGATGGAGTTTCACATTCTTTTATCAATGTTGTTACAGGAAAACTCACCATGGCAGCACCAACAGCAATGCCAGCAAAGCCCATCTGAATGGAAAAATCAGGAAATTTTATTAAATACATCAATTAAAAACATACGTAGATGATTTTTGGACAAGTTTATCATCATTCTCACTTCTGTAATTGGTGTGTCAATGATGCGTTTGTCACCGTACTTCTTCCAAAGGCCTCTGCTAACCTGCAACCCAACACAAGCAACTTTAAAAAAAGATTCTTGGGCATCGTTGATAATTGAAATATAATAAAAATATTTGGATCTAACCTTATATGCACCGTCATACTGCGCGACTTCCTCTCCGAGGAGGAAAACCCGTTCATCCCTCTCCAGCTCCTCATCCATGGCCTGGTTGAGGGCATCTCGGACTGTTACCTGCAACAATAAAATGAAACAATTATACATATCTCACATGGTAAAACATGGTACTCTAATATAAAACATGTTATTGAATAATAATTGTATTCATATACTTTGAGATTTACATGGAACTCCAATATACTGTAAGGAAAAGCACGGTAATACCATAGTACATGTCCAAAAGACAGTAACACAATGGGACATGTAAAAAACAACATGGTATGATTAAAAAATCCCCATAAAACCATTATATATATGCAGACATAGTATAACCATAGTAAATATACATAGTAAAGCACCATGGTAATCCTATGAATCCAAAAACCAACAAGATATTATCATTATACATGGCTTTACCATGGTAAAAACCATATGGAACAACTATGGCATTCAAGAGCAAAAGAAGTATTTAATATATAAAAAAACTAACTAAAAAAAAAAAAAAAAACAACAATTAAAAAAATATTTACAATATAATTATAAACCATGAGATGTGCACACTTATATTAAATATGCAATTATGAGAAAATCTGAAATATTTCCATGATAATTTGCAAAATAATCAAGAGTGTGTTCATTAAAAATTAGGCTACAGAATGCAATGCAATAATTATACACAGCAATGGCATAACATTTTGTTATGAAACATGGTACTAAATAAAACCCAAAATACAGTAAAGAAAAGCATGGTAATACCATAGTACATGTACATAAAACATAGTAACACTATGGTATATGGAGAAAAAAGGTATATCATGGTAATCATGGTAAATTTAAAAAAGAAATTATGGTATCATTATACAATTTCTAAATAACCATATTATCACAAGGAAAATGTTAAAACAAAAGTAATATACAAAATACAATTACCAAAAAGTACCATGGTACACAACAAAAGCAAACACAACATGACTTTACCACGGTATTACCACTGTAATTATGGAAAAACTATTGCATAACCATGGTATATTCACAAAGAGTGTCCATTTAAACACTGTAAATGTTCAAATAACCATAGTATTACCATGGGACATAAAATAACATGGCTTTACTATGGTACATGTGGAAAAAATATAGCATTATAATGATATATTCCCAAAGAATGTCAATAAAAACATGGCAAATGTCCAAAATACCAAGGTTTTACCAATGGTACAAATAAAGAAAAACCCAAAATATAGCTTCACCATGGCGTATGTGGGGAAAAAAACTATAGCATTATAATGGAATATTACCAAAGAAAGTAAATGTTCATAATACCATGGTATTACCACAGTAACGTACACACCCAAAACATGCGATTACAACGGCGTGTTTGTTAGCAGTTCTGTATGTATTGTTGAACTCAATGGTGACCGTTAACGGGCTGAGCAAACACACTGATGTTCGACACACTGTCCAGGTGTTTTCTGAAGGTTTAGTGTTTAGTTTCATGCAGCTTCTGTTGAAGGTGAGAGCCGCAGCAGCACTGACCTGCACCGCAGCCGGCGGCGTCCCGTGAAACTCCCGCCGAAAAACCGCTGCGACGGCATTCTGAGACACAAACACACTGCCATATCAGTCTCAAAACTCTCATCTTATTGTTATGAGCGTAACATGTTGCTAATATGTCATATTTCCACACAAATACCTTCCCCGAGCGCAGGAAACACCTGAGAGACGCCATGTTTCACTGTCCTCTGTCTGGAGGCGGGGTTGTCATGCCAGCGGTTTCGACCAATCAGAGGGCGCGTTGTGAAATCAGAACAGAAAATACAGTGACAGCGGCCAATCAGTGCAGCTGAATCGAGACAGAGCGGAAGTTGCCGTCAGTCTGTCATTGGGCGTCCAAGGGCAAGAGAAAAATCTTTTTATAGAAACCAAAAAAATCAATAAATTGCTTCACTATTTAACAAAAAAGACAAATATGACGCAATTTTCATTAATGTTAAAAGATGGGACGTGGTCATGTTGAAAATGGAATAAACTAAATTTAATTGTTGCCAGATGTCTAAAATATTCCATAAAGAGTCGATAAGGTCAAAATTAATGTCAAAAACATTTTATTAAAAACAGTATCTAAAATATTGACCATTTTTTTTAATGTACGCGATTATAAACTAGCAGCTATTAAACTATTAACAATTTAATTAGCTATATTTAAAACTTAATCATAAACCTCAAGATCTCTGTGTATTGTATATGTTTATATGGCTGAAATATTTACACGATAGTTTTAAAATGACAATATATCATGAAGCTAATAAATGTAAATAAAATTAATAAAACATATTAGTTAAATTAATATTATTAAATATAATTTATTATATATAACTCTTACTAATAACATTAACTCTAATTTATATCAACTACATTTACCATGTAATTATAATTCACATGAGATCTCTACATATTTATTCATTTGAAAAAAAAAAAAAATATATATATATATATATAGTACAATATATTATTATTAAAAAAGTGAATAAATGTTGATTAACAAAGCAGATCGTTAAATTAATATTATAATAAAAATAAAACAACTAATTTTAACAATACTTTCTAACATATTTGTAAACCAGATGAGATATGTACATATATTAATTGGTAATAAAAATCTGAAATATTTACTTGTTTTAAAATGTTACAATATATCATTAATAAACATGCTAATAAATGTCAATGAAGTTAAAAATCTTATAAATATTATTAAAAATAATTATTTAAAATATTCAAAATAAATATAAAAATATATCAATTTATATCTACACATTTAAAAATGTATATAGATAGATAGTTGTTATATTTTATTTCAAAACACAATTTATTATAATTTATTTTATTCACAACATCTATACATAATAGTTATTTATTCATTTATGCTAGTTTGAAGGAAGAATTAAACCACACGTGATCTGTTCCATTGTCTTTACTTCAATGTTCACAACTAAAAGCACAAGACCATTCTTTTAAAATATTGTCAATACAAGTTTTTCAGAACAGGGAAAACAATTTTGTAGCATTTTGAGGATGTTCACCTCCAGTGCTTTGAACAACGGTTGTGGCAACTGTACAGAGGCAAAAATCAGTGGCAATTTTCTTCATTATCAAACACACCGATTCCTCTCCTGTCCTCAGACATACAAACCCGATTCCAAAAAAGTTGGGACACTGTACAAATTGTGAATAAAAAAGGAATGCAATAATTTACAAATCTCATAAACTTATATTTTATTCACAATAGAATATAGATATATCAAATGTTGAAAGTGAGACATTTTGAAATGTCATGCCAAATATTGGCTCATTTTGGATTTCATGAGAGCTACACATTCCAAAAAAGTTGGGACAGGTAGCAATAAGAGGCCGGAAAAGTTAAATGTACATATAAGGAACAGCTGGAGGACCAATTTGCAACTTATTAGGTCAATTGGCAACATGATTGGGTATAAAAAGTGCCTCTCAGAGTGGAAGTGTCTCTCAGAAGTCAAGATGGGAAGAGGATCACCATTTCCCCCAATGCTGCGGCGAAAAATAGTGGAGCAATATCAGAAAGGAGTTTCTCAGAGAAAAATTGCAAAGAGTTTGAAGTTATCATCATCTACAGTGCATAATATCATCCAAAGATTCAGAGAATCTGGAACAATCTCTGTGCGTAAGGGTCAAGGCCGGAAAACCATACTGGATGCCCGTGATCTTCGGGCCCTTAGACGGCACTGCATCACATACAGGAATGCTACTGTAATGGAAATCACAACATGGGCTAAGGAATACTTCCAGAAAACATCGTCGGTGAACACAATCCACCGTGCCATTCGCCGTTGCCGGCTAAAACTGTATAGGTCAAAAAAGAAGCCATATCTAAACATGATCCAGAAGCGCAGGTGTTTTCTCTGGGCCAAGGCTCATTTAAAATGGACTGTGGCAAAGTGGAAAACTGTTCTGTGGCCAGACGAATCAAAATTTGAAGTTCTTTTTGGAAAACTGGGACGCCATGTCATCCGGACTAAAGATGACAAGGACAACCCAAGTTGTTATCAGCGCTCAGTTCAGAAGCCTGCATCTCTGATGGTATGGGGTTGCATGAGTGCGTGTGGCATGGGCAGCTTACACATCTGGAAAGGCACCATCAATGCTGAAAGGTATATCCTAGTTTTAGAACAACATATGCTCCCATCCAGACGTCGTCTCTTTCAGGGAAGACCTTGCATTTTCCAACATGACAATGCCAGACCACATACTGCATCAATTACAACATCATGGCTGCGTAGAAGAAGGATCCGGGTACTGAAATGGCCAGCCTGCAGTCCAGATCTTTCACCCATAGAAAACATTTGGCGCATCATAAAGAGGAAGATGCGACAAAGAAGACCTAAGACAGTTTAGCAACTAGAAGCCTGTATTAGACAAGAATGGGACAACATTCCTATTCCTAAACTTGAGCAACTTGTCTCCTCAGTCCCCAGACGTTTGCAGACTGTTATAAAAAGAAAAGGGGATGCCACACAGTGGTAAACATGGCCTTGTCCCAACTTTTTTGAGATATGTTGATGCCATGAAATGCAAAATCAACTTATTTTTCCCTTAAAATGATACATTTTCTCAGTTTAAACATTTGATATGTCATCTATGTTGTATTCTTAATAAAATATTGAAATTTGAAACTTCCACATCATTGCATTATGTTTTTATTCACAATTTGTACAGTGTCCCAACTTTTTTGGAATCGGGTTTGTACATAAATCTCTGTGTAAACTTTAGAAGATTTCTTCTTCTCCAGACCACTGCTAAATATTCAGCGGTAAAGTGCTGTAGCAAAAATGAAAACATTATTAAACTCTTCCCCCACGATAAAGCCGGGAATACATATTACGGTATATAGCTGTAATGTTTTCAGTGTCTGTATGAATCTATATACAAATGAGTTTACTGTTACAGGAGCAAAAGATAAACTATTGTGCATTACTGGATATTATTCTAGATTACAAATGAATCTGGTTTTCAACAGGACCCTGCGATGAATTTGAATTATAGAAGTTTCTTTCTCTCTATATGTGTGCAAAACAAGAAATCACTTCCATTTACCACCATTTTCTCGTCTCTGATTGGCTGAAATTCTCTACCGGGCTGCAACAGCCAATAGGATTAGACGGCGTAAGTGACATTACAATGGTCATTATACAATCACGTCAGTGGTAATTCAAAGCCATCGTTCATTGTGTCATTAAGGGGCGTAAATGATAAACGCATCGTATAAATGTCGCTATTTGCGCAACATATTGATTGTGATCTTGCAGAACAGGAATGCAAATATTACTTTGTTCTGAAAGAAAATACGAACAATGTAGCTCAAAATTTCCGCAGGAAAAAAACTAAGAGAACAAAGAACGCTCTCAGCTTTTATAGGCACAAAGGTAAATGTGGCAAACACTTAAAAAGCATCATCCCAAACCCTCCGAAATAAACCATAACCAAAGTCGAATTAAAATGTCAGAATCAAATATCACTCGTTTTATGAACCAACAATAAAACCCAGTTACGTTTTCATTCATAGTAAATGTGTTGCCCGCATTCTCCACCATCTTGTGCCTTCGCCTTCAGAAGTCAGTACGTTAAAATGAAGATTTTTTTCGTCCGAATGAGTATGCAAGTCCATTGTTTAAATACGACAGCTGGTCCAAGCAGAACTGTTTAGGTTACATCGAGCAGCTTAAAACAATACAAAAAACGCAGGGTTGTGAATAAAACAAACGAACAAAACAAACACTGAAGAAGTTCAGGTACAGTCACTTTTCACTGCTAGACGCAAGTTGTTAAAAGATTTCGAGTGCACTAAAACAAAGACGAGTGTGTGTTTTTTTTTTGTTTTTTTTTGTTTTTTTTCACAAACGTGGGCCGCTGCAGTCAACAGTGTCTGATTTTTTCAGTTTGCCTTTATTGAAGGACTGGATGGAGCTGAGGAGGGCGCTCCTCCCCGCGCCGTTGCCACCGGGAGGCGAGAGAGGCGGAGGGACGGGTTCGTTCCCGGGAGGAGGGGGAGGAGGGGGAGCAGCGGGGGGAGGAAGAGGAGGTGCTGGAGGTGCTCCTGCGGGAATCAGAGGAAACAGTCTGTCACAATCAGCTGAATATAACTAATAATGTTTAGTTATATCGAATATAACGAAACAAAACGTAATATAGCTACTCAGAATCTTGTGCCGTATGTAAACAGGAAGCGATAAAGTACAACAGCTGTTCAGAATGATACACTTACCACAAGCAGCAACATTTAAAGTCAACATGAAATAACTGAATATCTTTAAATTTATTTATATTTAATACATAAATACACAATATATTGCAATATTTACATACACACACACAAAATATCTAAAAATATAAAATATAATTCAAAATTAAATCATTACTAATTATAAAAACATCTAAAATATAATATTCAAATTATAAATATTTAATAATAATTTAATACCCAACATATTGATATAAAAATATACTGATATAAAATATAATTATTAAATATATCATTAAAAATACAAAACTTGCAATATTTATAAATATACAATATCATGATAAAACAACATACTATGAAATAATTGAAATGAAATTGAACTATGAAATATAATAAAAATATACAAAATATTCAAATACTTAAAATATTTTTAAGTAAATATACAATATTATAATATTATAATATATTATAATATAATGATACATTATAACCATCTATTATATAATTATAAATTATGTTAATTTGTTCAATATAAATTAATTATACAATTAATTTAAAAGATTTATATTTAAAACATTTATATTTCATAAGTAAATATTGTATACAATAAATTATGATACTAGAAATATAATTATTACATGAAAATATGAGTGATTAGAAAGAATACTACCATTTCATGTTGACTTTAAATATCTTACTGCTGATTTGTCATTTACTGACCAATCACCTTCTTGGAAATAAGTGATGGACAGAATGACTCATGCCTTCTGAACCAATCAGCAAGATGCAAGTATCGTCAGCATACTAGTTATGCTTAGCTGTAACTGCTTTAAGACCACTATTTTGTTTTTATTCCTCATTCAAAAGAGCATATAATAATAGTATCTTAAAAACGAGTATTATCATTTACTTATATTTCATATGTAAGGAAAAAAAAAAAACATCCATCACAATCCACAAAACCAGAGTGTTTGTTGTTAAAAACCAACAGAATTTACCCTCAGAAAAGCCCTCAAAAAGTCCAGAATGAAGCACGTTTTGTGCCTAAATAGATAATTGCAGATTGTGAACTGTTAAAGTTGCATTAACCCTTCTCAGTAGGCTGGAAACGGTCTGGACGGAACTCATTTGCATGCATTTGCATGCATTAATATTGATGAGCAACAGTTTTGCTGTGGGAATCCGAATGTACTACTGAGGGAGGGTGAGCTGCAACTTTATGGTGGAAATAGATTATTGAATTACTTTACCCCACACACGTTCAAAATGGCGCATGCTCTAGTTTTGAAGACAGCATATGAGAGAGAGAGAGAGAGAGAGAGAGAGAGAGAGAGGCACACAAAAGTTACTGATCATATCAGAATGAGGCGACACATCGGATGATTATGATCTGGTAAGATGAATGGAGATTGCAACTGATTTCATTAGGAATTTGATGATTGATTATGGAAATGAGAAAGATTAGGTCTCTATCGGATACAAAAAAAAAAAAAAAAAGATGTTAATGCACCGGTGAGTTACAATCGAAAACATTTTACCACATCATGCAACAAATACAGTATTATACTGGGAAAACTGATTGTTGACATGGAGATACTGGCTGTGGAAAGGGAATGTTTGGATAAAACCAGGAAAAACAAACTCTTCTGATGTATTTTATATAATGATTAAGGATGGACGGGACATTTTAAACGGGACGTACCTGATCCTGGTAAGGGAGTGGGAGAGGACGGGCAGGTTGGAGGTGAACTCGCCCCAGAACCTGCTAGAAGACAAAATTTTTTTATTTTTTTTACTGTGTATTTAAACATTGAGAGCTCATTCTGACGGCACCCATTCACTGCAGCAGTGTTAATTTTGACAGCAAATATTTGATTTAGTTTTACTCATAGTCTTTTGACTAAAATGCCATTTAGTTTTAGTCATATTTTAGTCATCTGAATTGTTTGTAGTTTTAGTCTAGATTTAGTTGACTAAATATCATAAGATTTTAGCTGACTAAACCTACAGTAAATTTAGTCGGCTAAAATCTAATGGGTTTAGTTACAGTGTAATGCAATTATTAAGTATTTCTCTAAAATTTCGAAACTCATTATATAGGTTTGATATTAAGGTTTTATCATGACAGACACCGATTTAACTGCGGTGACACACAACTTGCCTTTATGTTAAAATTAAATAAAACCACTTCTCATAAAGAACAAAAACATGGTCTTCTTTTCTATAAAACACCAATGGTTATATAAGCTAATTATGCATTCTTTATAACAACTTGTTTAACATGTTCTTCATTTTTTCAAGCAGACATATTTATTTCTATAAATAAATTTAGATTAATTCAGACTGATTCAGTCAAGAGCAGTGAGTGATTTTCTGTCTTTCTTTTGTTGCTTGATTAACATCAATGACTCGGACAATAGCAGCTAAATTAGGTTGTTATCCCTTTAAAACCGAATGCACAGATGCAATGGATGCAATGTACTGATAGACGTTCTCCCAACTGTTTACGTTCACTTAAGACGTAATGGACTGTGTTTACGTGAATACTCGTCAAAACTGACGAATTCAACATAATTTTGTGTGTATTTCTCCGTTCATGCGATGGGAAAGAGTACTCGTGTGCTGTGTGAGACGTGCTTTCTCTGTGTGTATGCTTCGGTGTCTGCGCTCAGAAAACCGGACCAAACTGAGTTCTCTCTTGCGTCGTCAAATTCATCCATACGTCTGCTCTTCTCTTACTCCCACATATTGACATTTTTGAACGTTTTATGAGACATGCAGCAAGTGTATGTTAGCTCATGTTCCGTCGGTTCGTATGTACACATCTAACCTCCTAACCACGCAGCAGATTCATTCTGAATTAATCTATTCCCAAATCGTCCTTCCATAACATTTTCGTCTCGTTTTTATTCGTTAACGAAAATGTCAATAGATTTTCGTCATAGTGTTTGTCATTCAAAACAAGTTTTAGTTCGTTATCGTCAGTGAAACAAATGTCGTTGACGAAAATTATTCGTCAACGAAATTAACACTGCACTGCAGAGGATCTATTGGTGATGTAATGCTACATTTCTCCAAATCTGATGAAGAAACATACTCATCTACATCTTGGCTGGCCTGAGGGTGAGGACATTTTTAGGTGAACTATTCCTTTAATAAAGGAAAGTTTAATAATAAATGAAACCTACCAGAGTTGTTATTGTATTTGACAGAAAGATCCTCCTCATTTTCATACGTCGACTGTCTAGATTTCTGAAACAAAAACAGGCGTTTTGATTTTAACAAACATTATGCTTAGCATAAAACAGTGTGATTGTTCAGTGTGAATCATAATTATGGGAAAGCCCTCAAACTCATGTACCTTTCTAGCCAAGATCTTCCTTTTCCGCTTCTCTTCCTCGGAGCCGTGGTGCGACTGCGCTCGCGTCAGCCTCTTGTGCTGGTGAATCTGAAAACACACCAGGTTTCGGTTACGTAAACTTAAATCTACAGGACTTCTAAAAAAGTTTGATGGAAATTCCTGTTGCAAAGTATTACATTTTATTCAGCTGATGTCAACTTTTCTAGACTGAATTGATGGAATTTGTGTTTGCGACACTGTTGTGTAATGTTTCGTAAGCAAGCCAAGCTAAACGTTTGTTGCACAAGAAACCAAAAGTGAATAAAGCAATGCTAACCGTCCTCTGCTCCTCCACTAGGCGCTTCTCCAAGCATTCTTTGGACGATTTCAGAGCCTCCTTTAATTTGGAGCTGATCTGGAGTTTGGAAAAAAGTAAGATTTAACCAAGTATTTAGTAAAACAAAAAACTGGTTAGGTTAGTTTTTTACATCAGTGTGTTTACCTTAAACTGGGGTTTCTCCGAGTTAAACAGCAGCACGTCATTGAATAACCTGTTAGAACGAGAGTTAAACTCAGCAGCGGTTCGTGCTTCAGTTTTAAACAATGTCAACATTCACAATTACCGCTGTAAAGAAGAAAACCACATGCTTTGGATTCACACTAACGTGACTTAGTCATAAAATGAAGATTTTATGCTCTGTACACATCACTCTTAGGATGAATCTCACAAAACTGGTCAAGAACAACTTTAGGGTCATATTTCACCCCAAAAACCAACAGAAAAAATATTACATTGTATTTTGGTCGGTGCAAATAGATTAAAGCCGATTTTAAATCCCAGCTCGAGGACGTTTCCCAATGCCATCCCTCTCCGCCAAAAATAATATTAAAAAAAAAAAAAAAAAATTGTATTTTGAAAATGAGGCCTTTTTTTGCACCACTGCAGTCTGACAGTATTTTTAGGATATTACGCAATAAATGAATGAACTCATGACAATTATACCAATAATTTTATTTTTAAAATGATTTTAATTCTATAGAAATAATAATAAAAATGTAATATGTAAATAAAAATGTTAAAAATATTTAAAAATATCCCGAGATAAAATACTATATATAAATATAAGAAAATTATATCATAAAATTAGGGCTGAAAAACGATTAATCGCATTCAAAATAAAAATTTATGTTTACATACTATATGTGTGTGTACTGTGTATATTCATTATGTATATATAAATACACACACATATGTATATATATATATTTTTAAAAATTAGTATGTATATATATATATTTATACTTGTATATAATTTATATTATATATAAATATTTTATATATAAATCTAACAATTTCCTTAATATATACATATGTATGTGCATTTAAATATACATAAATATACAGAGTACACACACATATAGTATGTAAACATAAACATTTATTTTGAATGCGATTAATCATGATTAATCATTTTGCAGCCCTAAGTAAAAAAATTTTAAAAATACTACAGGCCCCAAAGGAAAAAGATATTAAATTTTTATTATTTGCAAATAATGCAATTTGACATTATTTTCATGATATTAAGCAATAAACAAATGACACTTATTCCAATAAATTTTTGTTTCTAAAATAAGTTTTGTTTCTAAAAAATGTAAATTACATAAAAAAATAGTAATAAAAATTTAATACATAAAAATATAATAAAACAAAAAATAGAATAAAAAAAGACTATATAAAATATATGTGAGAAAAAAATTAAACTTGAACTAATTGCAAAATTAGTCCCAAGAGGAATAAGATATTTTGTGAGATTCACTTCTGAGCACAAGCAGGCCTGAATATCGTAACTCACGGTGTTTGTAGGAGTTGGGAAACGGTTGGCATTCCCGTTTTGCAAGCTTCCGTGGACAGGATGGACTGAAGTACAGAGACTGTGGGAAAACAGAAAACAAGTGGTTACGTATTACATAAACCATTAACTACAAAAGTATAACCCACAACACAACAACACACTTTGAGATTACTGCTGTATGGATTCAACTATTGTTTAAAACTGAACAACTGCCAATGTTCTGTAGCTTAAAATTTGCAATACTAAATGAACTTTAACTATTTAGCCTATTACAATACGACATCCATGCTAATAAAAGCCTGTAAACTCTGACACATGCTCATAGATTAAATATTTTGACTAATTTGATTATGCTTCCAGTTTACAATAAGAGACTACTACTCTCAGATTTAACTTAAGCATGTTTAAACGCATTTGTTGGACACTTTAGTCAAACTCTAGACAACATTTCTAAAGTGAACAAAAGATCATACTGACCTACGGATGAGAACGGAGCCGGAGGATACTGATCCACAGGCACAGCGTCAGGCGGGCGGCCGTACGTCATTTCATAAAGCAAATGTCCAAATGAGTAGACGTCTATGCTTTCTGTTGTCTGATAAAACGAAAAACATCAGCTTTTTAAAATCACATATCTTAATTACTAATATTTAAATTATTTACTACTAAAAGAAAATAAAAAATAAGGTTATCTTACATTAATTTTCCTGAACTGTGTTACATAGGGTCGGTAATATGACGGCAGTCCCAGTAAAGAATTCTCTATATCCAACAATTTACACGTGTTCTCCTCGATCAGGACGTTAGACGCATGAAGATGCCCATATGGAAAACCCTTGTCATGGAGAAATTTTAGTGCCTGGAATAAAACAGAAAATTGCATATTTACACAATTACAGGAAATTACATATTTACATTTCCAGAAAGAAGTACAGCAGAAAAAGAGCTGTTTAAAGTTCGAGGTGAAATAATAGTTAGTAAATTAAATTTACTTTTTTTGTGGGTTTTTTACATTTTTTGAAAGAAATTTGTTTGATTAAAATTGTGAAATATTATTATAATTTAAAATAACTTTTTTTGTATTATCATATATTTTAAAATGTAATTTATTCCTGTGATGTAAAGCTGAATTTTCAGCATCATTACTTAAGTCTTCAGTGTCACATGATCCTTCAGAAATTATTCTAATATGCTGATTTGCTGCTCAAGAAACATTTCTACTATCATAAATGTTAAAAACAGTTGTGTTGCTTCATATTTTTGTGCAAACCATGACTTTTTTGCTGAATAGAAAGTTCAAAAGAACAGCATTTATTTAAAATAGAATTATTTTATAACATTATTGTCTTTAACTGCCATTTATGATCAAACTAATGCATTCTTGCTAAATACAGTATTATTTTCCTCAAAAACTATAAAAATCTTACTGACCCCAAACTTTTGAACAAAGCATATGTGGATGAGTAAAACAGATGCAAAAAAGAAAAGTTCAAATATAATTCTGTATGCAAATAAATGCAAGACATGTCAATATCAATTCAGTATGCAAATATTAAAACGACATCACTGTTGTTAAATAATGAATGCAAACGACTGACAGCAATGGGAGACATTCAAACTTAAACCTTTCTTTAAAAATCTTACGAGCATAAAACCCAATGGATGGATGTTAAGCCATTCAGGCTTAAATAGAAGCAGAATAGAGGTTTAAACCAACCTTAAACAGGGTGTTTGAGAAATATCTACAGCGCTGCCTTAAAAGGACAGGGAAGAAAAAAAAAAAGTCTACAAATTCCTGTAAACTGATTATTATGAACATAAACTGTTAAACAGACCTCCAGAATTTGTCTTCCGTAGGTTCGGATCTGCTGCTGCTCCAAACCCTGGATCTTTTTGGGATTGCAGTACTTCTTCAGAAAGGGCTCTTTGGGCTTCACCTGAAGAATCGACAAAATTCAAGACAGAATTACAAGAAATACAAGTATGTTGCAATTTATAATATTTGATCAGTCAAGTTAAAGAAAGCAAACCTTGCAGATGTGATCCCTAAGTGTTCCTTTCTCGCTGAAAACTCGAATGACTAGAGCAGACGATTCACTGGTTGTAGCGAAACTGACGGGAGAGATGTTTGAATGCTATGGAAAAATACAAGAACAGCTGCAGTCAGACACATACAAACACTCGCAGTGTTTTTGTCCATGCAAAAGACATGGAGTTATGAGGGTATTGCTATGCGGTTGAATTCAGAATTCAGCTGTCTCGCATGTTTTCCCATGAGCCTCATGGTCAGAAAAGACTGTGTCATGCTTTCCTGATTAACGTGCATCTCGGTTGGATTGCTTTAATCTGCTCATCTGGAATGCAGACGGCAGACAAACTCCTCCATCTGACTGATCATTTGTCTTCAAGTAACCCTTTTGCAAGGTATTACATGGAATATTAACTAAAACTAAAGCTATTCAAAATAATACTATTCAAAATAAAGCTGAAATAAAATAATACAGAAATTTTAGATGAAAAACCATGCCTCAGCACCAAACTGAAATAAGTTTAAGTTACTAAATGGAAAAAAACAAACAAACAACAACAAAAAAAAAAAAACTAAAACTTTAAAATAATTATACATTATGGATAGTTTTATGCCTTCATATTTAACAATAACTGCATTTTTCCATTAAAAGTATAACAATTAGTTATTTAAACATACCTATTTATTTGACATTTCATTACATTTTAATAATTTAATGTTAATGTTAAAAATTAATAATTTAGTAATGTCTTAACCCTAAATATCGATAAAAACTACACTGTGTATTTGTATTAAAATAAGAACCAAAATAGAAAAATAAAATCTAATTAAAAAATATTAAGAAAAGCTACACTGTATATTTGTATTTAAATAAGAACTGAAAATATAAAAATAAAAGCTCATTTAAAAATATTAAAAGAACACTATATATTTGTATTAAAAAGAGAACCAAAAATAGAAAAATAAAATCTAATTTAACAATAATAAAAAAAACTACTGTATATTTGTAATAAAATGAGAACTGAAAATAAAAATAAAAGCTAATTTAAAAATATTAATAACTACACTGTATATTTGTATTAAAATGAGAACCATAAATATAAACATAAAAGCCTATTCAAAAACAGTAATAAAACTACGCTCTATATTTGTAAACTGCAAAATATTTTTAAAATATCAACTTTAGGTTTAAATTAAAACTAAGGTTATTGGAGTACACTTTAAAAGAAAAAACTAGTTCAGTCTTTCTACTTCAAAATTTCATGTTTAATTCAATGTGTTATTTGCTGTTTCACTGTAATTAATTGATACATTTCTAGCAATTTCTGAGAGAAAATTGTTTCTACACCAAATTTGTCAGTGTATAATAGTGTATAAATAACAGGGTGGATTATGTTCGGGTGTCTACACATGATTTCCACTGCGAGTTACTGGAGTCTTTTGTAGAGCTGTGTTTCTCTCTGTGATCTGTTTAATCTCGCTGTACGGCTGCTGACGTTGAGGAAGCAGGAAAAACAAGAGCACATGACAGCGTTTGTGCACAAAACATCCAAACATTTGGGTCTGTACACAAAGACAGGCTCTTTTAGTTCATTCCCGACAGCTCGTCGGCTCTACTTAACAGCTTTATATAGTAAAATTGAAATTATATACTCTTATTCGTTTTGCATTACAATAACAGCAAGGAAACAGCGTGTAATTGTCATGAAAATAATGTCTATTGTCAAATGATTACTAAAATATCATTAAACTACACTAATATATATATTTTTTGCATTTTTATAGCCTTTACTAATGACATGACAGATCAGATCTGACAGGAAGTGAAGTGGGAGCGAGATGGGGGCGGGATCAGGAAAGGTCCTTGAGTTGGAATTCGAACTCGTGACGCCCGTAGCACAACAGCGCTGTATGTACACACTACAATAATATTTTTACTATTTTATTTATGCTAAATTGAATTGCAATCTAAATGGCTGTACATTTGTTTTAGGCCCTAAAAACCAGTCAAAACTTCCTAGCAACACCATAAAACCTTTCAAAACATTTTTGCAACCATTTAACAACGCTCTAGTAACCGTCAACTTTTTAAGACTTACAGACAGAGTTGGAAGCAGCTTCATTGCAGACTGGAGGTCTTTGTCGGACAGGAACTTATCTGGACCCAAATCCACCTATAATTGGTAAAGAAATGCATTATGGTCGGTACAAGGGTCACACAAAGCTAATAATAGAAGAAAATTAAACAAATATGTCAGGAGAGATTAGTAGGTTAGTAAAGTTCTTTGTGCAGCCAAACAAAGTGGCGTTGAATGAGATCAACAGGAACAACTTCATCAGGGTTACGCAATAATGGGAATTAAACACGCTGAGGGTCAAAGTACTTGATTAACAGAGCAGGAGTATCCAGGAAAAGGTTTGGTCTGTGTTTGTATGGGTCAAAAATGAAACTTACCCAACTTAATACTTGTTTGTCTTTGGGTTGATCTTTGTCTTTGACTAGGAAGTACCTCTTTCTCAATCGCCAGCCTATGACAAGACAGATATTAGATGATTTGAGAAATTTCAAGTAAGAATGTCAAATTTCAAACCAATATTAGAAAACAAAAACATTATAATAATAAAATAACAATTTTTGCATTGAGACGTTAATTTAATCAAATTAAGCAAATTTTCTGCTTTAAATTTTCATTACCGTAATGCGTAAAATCCTATTCTTTTTACTATAATACTGTAATAAATGTAATTTTTTTTTACATTTTAAAAACTATACTTTACAAACGTACATTTTAAACTAAATAATATAGCATATTTTGCATTACAGTAATGATGATTAAGGTAATGACAGATTGCAGGAAATTACCTTAATTTTTCTTAAAAAATAATACTATAATGGAAAAAGTCCTACATATAGCCTTTACTTTCTTTAAATGAAATATAATATTCTATTTTTCCTTTTGATTTTGAGGTAAAATTACGAAATTTGAACGTCAAGGTAAATGTTCCATTTTTATTAATGAATCTTCCGCTAATAGAAACAAAAGAGCAAGTTTCTTCTCAAATGTGTCTCGGCTGTGACACTCAGGCTGTTTTTAGAGGATAAAAAATTTCCCATGAGCCTCTGAAATCCATCAATGTGTCAGGAATACTAAATATGTCAAAGTAAACCAATGCCTGACGCTATATTATAAATGGAGTCATTGGGAGAAACAAATCAATACAACTTTAATCATTAGCTTTTATAGTTGTGCTGTAGCTCAAGGCTGACAGCGTAATCATTCATGGTCAATGTAAAAACCAATTCTGTCCCATATAAATAAATGAAAATAAATAAAATATACTATAAATATAATATAATATAAAATGAAATTGGACGGAAGTAACTAAACTGCTTTACTCACCAATGTCTTTTAACGGCTCAATAACCTCCCATTTTGGATCGGATCTGAAGAACATGGACACCTGCTGCAAGGCTATTTCTGAAAAAAGAAGGAAGGGGAGGATTTTACAAATAATTGCAAATAATTGCAAAAACACATTTTTTAGTGTTAAAATATGCCCTGGTTGCATTACCTGTGTAGTTTACTGAGTAATTGTTAGTGTCGAGAAACTTTTTGACCAGCTCACAGCTGGAGAGGATGTGGTGACGTGTGATGTAGTTCAGATAGGCCTGAAGACCCTTCTGACGCTCGGCTATAAACTCTCGGTCCATGTTTCCTAACAGCTTCTTAGGAGGAAGTGGCAGGTTGAGGCCGGAGATCTGTGAATACAGAGAGGTTGACTCATAGTTACTCTTTCACTGATGGGAAGGCTAATGTTAAAAGCTTTCTGAGGCCTGTGAGTTTTTGAGGACTCAGTAAGAGTAAATCATTGCCACTGAGACGTCAGAGGAATGCTTTTCAATTTATTTTGAAACAGCAGCTGTCAAACGCTTATATGGGAACGGATGTTTTTCCAACACAGACTTGTTCTAATGGTCCACTTACCAGTAAACTATTATTCAGCATGTCAAAATCGCTGTATCTGCGGATGACCTGTGAAAATCAGAGCCAAAATCAATCATTCTGACAATAACAAACATGAGAGATAGAGAGAGAGAGAGAGAGAGAGACAGACAGACAGGTAGATAAGATAGATAGGTAGATAAGATAGATAGATAGATAGATAGATAGATAGATACAGGTGCATCTCTATAAATTAGAATGTCGTGGAAAAGTTCATTTATTGCAGTAATTCAACTCAAATTGTCAAACTTGTGTATTAAATAAATTCCAAATAAATTTGTGGGTTTTTGTTAAATGTGAGCCAAAATCATCGCAATTAAAAGAACCAAAGACTTAAACTACTTCAGTCTGTGTGCACTGAATTTATTTAATACACGAGTTTCACAATTTGAATTGAATTACTGAAATAAATGAACTTTTCCACAACATTCTAATTTATTGAGATGCACCTGTAGTTAGATAGATAGATAGATAGATAGATAGATAGATAGATAGATAGATAGAAGGGCTGTGCGATATATATCGCATGCGATTTTCATGCACATCTTGTCAGTAAAGCCAGTTCCGTGATTAGCGCTAAATCTACATCACCTGCTTTCAAATGGAGCAGCATTTAATACACAGAGCCGTAGATCACTGACAAGCTACGCAATATCACGTTCATTATTGAAGGCGATTCATCTGCGATAATGAACGTGATATTGCGTAGCTTGTCAGTGATCTACGGCTCTGTGTATTAAATGCTGCTCCATTTGAAAGCAGGTGATGGAGATTAACTACTAATCACGGAACCGGCTTTACTGACGAGATGCGCATGAATATTGTGTTCGATATATCGCACAGCCCTAACAGATAGATAGATCTAGATGACATAGACAGACAGATAGATAGATGGATCGACAGGCGACAGACAGTTGGACAGATAGATAGACAACAAGCAGATGGATAGACAGACAGACGGATAGACAGACAGAGACACATAAATGGATAGAAAGAAAATAGACAGACAGACAGATAGATGACAGGCAGAGGGATAGTCCGATGGATAGATACACAGATCGACAGTAGATGGATAGATAGATAGACAGATAGATAGACAGACAGATAGACAGATCTAACTCACCGTCCAGCTGTTGTCTGTGGAAACGCCCCTCTGTACACGAATGATGTACTCCTGTTAACAGAGACAAACAATGAGGACTGAATCCACAGCAGCAAATACACATTAAATCTAGTAATAAAATAAAGACCCTGCTGGAAAAAAAAAAAACAGGTTCAGCTGGTCTTCACCCTCAAATCACCCTCAAAATCATCAAACTAGTTCAGCCTGACTAGTGGAAACCAATCTAACAAGCCATCTTTGTTTTTCATCTTCTTCTACACAATATTGGCCATTCAACAGACCAAAGTCATGTTGTCACGGATTTGTGGTTTTTACAGCTGAATTGTGAAGCAAGACCAAAGCAGGAAGTGAAAAGGCCAAATGTAACAGAGTCTCCAAAACCTCACGCTGACCCTGACGCTTACAGCCACTTCTTATTCACATTAATGTTTGACTCTCCTTCAAAACGTCACCTGATAGTTTCCATTAGACTAAAACAAGTTTCCATCCGCAACACTATTTCAGATCACATCCATTACTGTGGCTGATTATTTTCATGCTCCTCATGTCTTAAGACACATCAACATTGTGACTTTCAGCTTTCAAAGTAACATTAAATATATATAATCAATCATGTAACTGATAATTACGGTCTAGTTGTTCATCTACCCAGAATCTACTCTACTCTACTCTTAAATAAAAAAACAAAACATTTAACAGCCTGTAAAGTTTACGTAACATAGAACTGAAAGCAGTTTACTAGATTGCACTTTCATATGAATGAAACAAATAGATGAATAAATGTGAAAGGAAACACTGGTATCTCTTGTGGCTTTGGTTTCACAGCAAGAGGAAATGTCTTTCTGCACAAGTGCAAATGATAAATTTTCAATCCCGCCTGTAAATCAACATGAACGGATCCAATCTAGTTTACATGTCACATGAGATTTTTTTTGAAAATAGCCTACTTGTATGTTGTTTAATCTTATTAAATTAACAAATCGATAGATAAAAATCGAAACCAACAAAGTAGCTAATATTTACATATCACTTTCTTTTAAATTATATCACAAATAAATAAATATTAAAATAAAATGTCTCAAAGAATTTCAAACGCCACTATTTCTTCATTCAAATTTGATGTTTGTTTGTGTAATGTTTAAAATAAAATGCTGATATTTGTTCATTCAAAAGGATGTTTTTATATTTACAAATATTTACAAAATGTACACGAATTGTTCCAGTATTGACTACTGAAACTAACATTAAACATCTAAACATAATCTCATCTTATACTGAAAATAAACGCAATTAATTTGATATTAATCGACAAATAATCGAGAAACAACCAGGTTAATCATCAAAAAAACGACAAGCAACCTAAAGTTTGACTTTAAAACCTTTTCAGTCTTTTTATACTAACATTTAAATGCGTATTTGTAATCAATATCAAAGGTTTAACGGATGCGGATCGGTTTATGTTCGCCTCCGCGCGATGCGCGCGGCTCCGGTTCTGCCGTTTAACGTTACCGTGTGCGACTGTAAACTCTGGCTGGCCTCGATCACGGCGATCAGCGGCACGGTGTCGTCCAGCGGCGGCTTTCTACCGGACAACGGCTGCGGCTGCTGCTCCATGAACGCCATCCCAGACCAAAACAACAGCAAACAGCCCCGGTTCGACAGGGTTCGGTTACCGAGAGCCCGCCTCGGTCGGTAAAGGGATGTGACGGCTCGCTGCGCGTCTGTGCTTGTGACAACGTGTGAGAAACGAATCAGAAAGTGCCAGTGAAATCTGACGTAGATGTTTCGGCGGAGACGAGCTCGTCCACTCTGTAGTGCGCACTATCGAGTGGAAGTGAACGACACCGCATTTTTAGCTTGTTTATTTAAAAAAAAACATATATGTAAAATGATTTATATTTGTATATAGTGGTTGTGATGTGTTTTTCTTGCAATAAAAATGAGAGAAAAAAGACTGGCGCCATGTTTTAGTAAATACCCTCAAACAGGAAACCTCATAGGGCTCACGGCTAAATTCAGTCATATTATTTATTGTGGGGCTCGGAATAAAATGAAACTTCACAAAGTAACAAACAAACCATTTTCAACTTTATTTATGCGCCTGTTGTTATGAATTTTCTTTTGGAGTTTGTAACACAAGCGTTGAATCTTTACGAAGCTGCTAGCAGTGAAGCTAAATGTTGTCAAGGGGACATCATGTGACCAGTCGGAGTAACGTGATTCAGTGTAAACAGCACTCGGTGAGTTCTCGTTTCTGTATTTATAGTGTGATTACTTCCATATAATGTACAAATATGAATCGGTCAAATATTAGAATATAGTTTTCAGAAATACATATCATTTGCACATAATGTACAAACATAAAGCAGAGTCAAATATTTAAACAAAGTCTAAGAAAAATGTATGTATGCATGTATATTATTAATATATACATGCAGGTATCATGTATGTATTAGTTTTTCCACTAACCCAAAGAGAAAGAATGAGAAAAGTTAAAGGACCGAGAACTAAGACAAAGGTTATTTGAAAAACTTGGGTTGAAGAACCTGGAAGTTAAACTGGGGAAAAGTTCAGCTGATTTTGTTTGAAAGTTGACATTAGCTGGTTCATTTCATGTAATTTTACTACAATTATGTTAATCTTATGATTTTTAAATGACGATTTTAAATAACTATTTGAAAGTATTCGAAAATGATCTCCTTTTTGAGGTTAGACACAGCCAGTTATTGCCCACACCAAACAACGAAGTCAAAAAGCTGTTTATTGTCTCACACTATTTTTATTCAAACAGCTTCTCACAGAACAAAAAACAAGGAATATTTCATCTCTAAATGAGCGTTACATTTCAGAAGAACAAAAATAAGCAAGAAAGAGCATTTAATTCCTGGAAGCACATAAAAAAAACTGAACAGCAGCATTCACTCAAATTCCTCATGATTGTTGTGCATCTTGCGACATCATGACCATGACCTCTCCCTCCATGACCACTTTGTCTTTGACAGCGCAGGAAACAGAAATAAAAGCGAAGGACATTTTGATCTTTTTGACCTCCGCTTCTGCCACAACCTCCTCTCCGATGTAGAGGGGTGCTGGAAAGCGTATTTCCTGGTAGAGAAACACGCAGCCTTTGCCGGGCAACTTGGTCCCCAGAATTGCTGAGATCAGACCATTAATTAGCACTCCGTGAACAATGGGAGTCTCGAAAGAGGTTGTTTTGGCATATTCGGGGTCGAGGTGGAGAGGATTTGTGTCCCCCGTCAGCTCAGCAAAAAGTGCGACGTCTCTGGCACTGAATGTTTTGTTTAGCGAGGCCCGTTCACCCACGTAAAGTGACCTGTGCCCTACTGTGAGGGATGCGGGAACCGTCAATGCTGAGTTGACAAAATAGTATATATTTCTGCTGAAAATACTTCTTCTGAGAAAAAATGTCATTTTTTCCAAGGTATTTTTTGTAGGCCCACCTCACAATGTCAGCTTGTCTCCAAACTGCAGCTCACGGCTATTCCCGGACAATGCTAGCAAAAACGGCGAGACCTGCAATGATAAATAAAAAATTAGAGTTGCATTTAACACTTGTGTCTGTGACATGGATTAGAAGTTCAGTGGGGTTCAGTATCTAAAATGAGATAAACAGCCACCACAGTAACCGCCCATCAGCATTCTGACGCAAATTGCAAAGTACACACAGTTTGGCTGACAGAATGCCAATGGTCACGTTAAAATTGTGTCTAGTCATTCCTGGCAGATTTACAACTGAGCCACAAGCTTTTTACTGACATCTAGTGCCAACAGACTGCAAACTCAGGACAAAGTAATGTTGAATCAGCTTCAACACTGGGGAAAACGTACCTGCGTGACTCTGAATGCACACGCCTCATTCTGATACAATCCCAGTAAAGTTAACGCACTCCACAATTTCACCAGCCCGCTGAGATAAAGAAACAACAGAATATTAAGACTGAACATGATTAGACTGACAAAATGGGTTGGACAAATCCATAAGCAAAAATCCAAAATTCAAACACTAATTGCTACAAAATTTAGCATTTAAAACTGTCCTAAAATTGAGCCCTGAGGGTCACCCCAAGTTTCTCCATGTTTATAAACAGCTCTGTACCTCAAGTAAACCTAGGGCTGGGCGATATGAGCAACAATTCATATCTCTGTATTTTTTGGCTGATTTGCGGTATACGGTATATATCTCGGTATTTTGTATTTGGATTAAACAAATAAGTGAATGTAAGCATGTAGGCATATATTATGTGCAAAAAAGGGTTAAAACACATTACATTCTAACACTGTAACATTGCAATCTAAAAACAAAAATAATCCTTTTAAAGCAGAAGTTAAATTTACTAAATGAAAATAATTAAAAAGCACAGACTGATTGAGTAAAAAGGCTATTTTGATTACCCCATTACACTTTACAGTTAGGGCTATCATACACATAGGCCTAAACTTACTTGTAGGTTTAAAATTGTACATGTCACATTGTCCAACTACAAATATTTCAGCAAAATATATATTTTAGTCAGAGTTACTGCGCTCCTATTTCATTGCGCTCTGTCTGTTTGGCACGGCAGCGCTCGTTCTAAATGAAGTCTGTGAAGTTTAGCGGAGAATCGCAAAGCAAAAGCTCATGCACTTCTGACAGCAAAATGGAAATATTTCCATGGCTTTCTAAATTTACAGATAGAGAATATAAGTGTGAAATGTAAGTTATGCATTAAGGAAAACAGCACATCTCAAACACATTAAACAGCGCAAGAATCTGTCATCCTCACTCACAGCCTTTCTGTCAGAGCATTTGACGGCGAGCCGCTTTAAACAAACTATAAACTATAGGCTACTATATCTTATGAGGTTTTTAAAGCCCTTCATATAAAGCTTGTCACATGTTTAGAACGAATTGTATTTATGCACTTTCTCCGCAGCAGTTCAGTCTGTGTCCTCCCTAGATATTTTTTCAGATGCGCTCGTATCAAACTACTGTCGATATTAACGGTATTGCTTCATACCGTATCGCTTATAAAGAACATATCGATATATCGTACAAACTCGATATACCGCCCAGCCCTAAGTAAACCACGTTTAAACACTTTGGCCTAAATGTACAAGATTTGTTTTATGAGCATGTCTTACCTGTTGTACACTCTCAGTATCCCGGTCAGTTCGTTCTGATCATACTTAAGCAAATCAAATGGAAAAGAAGCTCCAACCTGCCATACAGAAAAAAAAAAAAAAAAAAAAAAATCATTATACACAGTCAGGAATCAGGATAAAGTCAAAACAAATTACTTACTACAGCTCATATTATATACAACACAGAAAATGGTTTATGGACTGTAAATTAAATTTTATTTTATTCTTTATATTATTATTTTCTTATATCTTATTACTTTTCTAGTAATTTATATTTTTATTATATAAAAGACTTGATCATTAAAATATTTCATTCAAAATTAAAATATAATTTATTGATTAGCCTAAAGAATTTAATTCATTTATTAATTATTACTACATATAATTATTTTACATTTTGGCATCATTTATGATTAAATGAGCAATTCTCAATGTATTATGCTTATCCAAAATCTATTGTTGTGCCCTCTACAAAAAAATAATGAATTGTAGCAAACCAAATCGACATGAATCCTAATATTTCAAATTTGAAGATGCATTGCATTATTTTGTAAAGAATCATAACTGCATTGTTACACTCTTAAATTGTAAACAAAGAGAGAAATACTATGTGCTCACCTCTCCGTACAGGTCTTTAAGTCCACAGATGATCAATTGTTTGAACTGTGCATCAGTAATATATTTGTTTCCATTTTCCAAAATTCTAAAAATAAAGAACGCCAAAGAAAAAAATTAAGTGGTTTGACCATTTTATGTGCACCATCTAAATATTGCATTAAAAATGACCAGATCAAAACTGACCTGTCTCATGACACTTACAGAGATATCTTCATATAATGGTAAACTGAAGCATTTTTGTACACATATCGCTCAAATTTTGAAGGTTCCTCCATAACTTGCAGTTTGACACTGAAATCTTTTCAGAAGGTCTGCGAGTATAATAAAGAAAGATAAAACTCAAAATTAATTTATTTCAATTATCAGTGCTGATTACTACAAGAATATGTCAATGCATACAAAAGCTGACTTCCATATTCAGTACGAATATAGTAACAAGATATATGACAAGCAGCATGGTATAACCATCTGTATCACGGCACTGTCGCGGTATTCTTTACAATGGTTAATAATCAGAGTAATTCACACATTTATGGAAGCATCATGGCTTCCAGCTCACGTGCAAGTTCTGGTATTAGCTTCTAACTCTAAAAACACTTATACTAGTTAAAGAGTCTCTATCCGCTATGTAAAACAACATTCTGCATTTAAATATTAAACAATCAACTGTTAAGTGGTCAGAAAACAGATAACCTTACAGAATTACAGGTCGCGTTTGTCCTCTATTCACCGCGTGTGCAGCGCCATGCGCCCTCTCGTTCTGCCAAATCTCGCGAGAACACTTCGATAAAATCAATAAATGAATAAAACAACAGCAACAACAGGGAAATTGTTCATAACGTGATGACGGACAGTATTTTATTTATTTATTTATTTATTTTCAAGACAGATTCAGCGAAAGCTAACATATTTATTAACAACTTTTTGTTAAAATACTTCGTTTTTTAGCTTTTTTTTTGTTAAAACTATTATTATTATTATTATTATTATTATTATTTTATAGCATAAATCCTACAGTGAACTGAATTTCATCTGAGAATGTCTTCCGCATCTGTGTTTTATGAAGTTGCGCAATTCTCTGTCGAGGCTTTCCTGGAACTTCCTGATACACTTCGATTCACTTTTCATTTCTGTAGACTTCTCTGATGTTGAGAAGAGCTCGGATGTTTTGATCAACACTGTATCGTTTAAAATACAAATACGAACACGAAGAGTGTTTTAAATACTGTTGTCCTATGGTTGGTAAGTTTATTTCCAGTTGTTTTTCCACTCTCTGCTGTTGAGCTGATCGAGCGCTCGTTATATATTTGTTTAGCTGGTTAAGTTAAGGTGGTTAACGTTGGTTGGTTACATAAAGGCTAAAAATACGTAGTACACTTTTATGTATGTATATTGAGTATTTCTATTATGATTTTATTAAAACTTACATGAACAAAGAGTACCTTGGTGTTGATGGCATCTATTTTAAACATTTCTGAGTGTAATACCATGGTATTCTGTATAACCATTCAGTACCACTGCGTCTATAAAAATACCATGGTACGACCACAGTACTGTTTTAGATGGGGATTCAATATTTACAAAAAATGTCATGGTATTGCTTATGTGGTTTGGACATATACTTTAATATATATTTAGATATAATATAATATAGTATAATATAATAATATTTTATATTAATAATATATATATATATATATATATATATAATATTTTATACAATATTTAAAAATATTTTATTATTATTATTTATAATATATTGAATACATTAACTATTGAACTATTGCTTTGTTTTTGTGTGTGTGTATATACTATAGTTTACTATAGTTTTGGACATTTACTGTAATATAAATTTGATATTTAATATGTATTTTAATAAAATATTTGAATATATTTATTTAAATATAGTAGCTATTTAAAACAATTTAAAGCATAAAACATGGTTTTTAATACAGTAATATATATTATGTATAATATAAAACTAATGTTTATATTTAAAATTTATTTTAATGTATATAAATAGTTATTACATTTTCAATATTTAGTAATTAAAAAAAAACTATATTAACCATTTAAAATATTTTTTTTCTCTCTCTTTTTTTTTAAGGTTTCACGGTTAAAGTATGGCTGCCCTAGATGCCGCTAAAAATATAAAAGAAGGTGAGTGTTAGTAAATGTATTATACAATAAATACATATCATAAGACCCATGTTAACATCACATCTTTGCTGTCTCAGCGGAGGATGCAGCTCAAATGCTGAGTGAAGCCATCAACTCAAGAGACAAAGATGAAGCGACCAAATACCTGAATCAACTTTTGGATCTGAACCTCCCAGTGTGTGTCAAAATAAATCCTGAAGCGTACTCTAAAGACAGCATCAGGTATGCTGCTAGACTGGTTCTTTTGTGGTGAGGAACACTTGTTGCTGGGGATCTGTAACTATATGTGATGGTTTTGTTTTGTGTAATGGCAGGTTGAGAGTAGGAGTGGCGGACGCTGCATCAGAAGCCCACATCCCAATAACAGTGATGGTGCCAGTTTACATGACAAT
Organism: Spinibarbus caldwelli; assembly: GCA_039654775.1. NCBI lineage: Eukaryota > Metazoa > Chordata > Actinopteri > Cypriniformes > Cyprinidae > Spinibarbus > Spinibarbus caldwelli. The sequence goes on along the minus strand of CM077230.1, from coordinate 11,455,489 downwards.
CTCAGAGCTGAAAGAAAAGGTAAATAGTGTTCGTGATGGACCTGAGAAGAAAATTCTTGTTTGAAACCGAAACCCAAAATTACAGTTTAACTTGGGCCCTCATTCATAATTTGTTTTTCAGATCAATCATGACTATGATTTCCACCCGGCCCTCCAGCGTTGGGTGATCGGGAAGCGTCTCGCCCAGGACAGAGAAACCTTGTATCATTACGGGGTCAGAGACCACGACGATTCGGCCTTCCTCTTCATCCTTTCTGCCCAGACCGCTAATCTGAGCCGCGAACAAGAGAGAAAAGAGAAAGAGGACAGACGGATTGATGGTACCTGGTCTATATTTATGATTTAAAAAAAAACAGCTTGTATATTAAATAGGAGTTTACATAAGCTCGTTTCTTTCTTAATGAAGATATAATTGAGAACATAGATCATCCACCTCATCGGCCACCAGAGCTCGTGGCCAGAGGAGCCAATCGCCCTCCTCTACCTCCCAAACCTCAGGTCTGTCTGTCTATCGTTCTGTAGCTCTATCGTTCAATCTGTTGTTCTATTTGTCTCTATATCTATATATCTGTCCATCATTTTTCATTTCATCTGTTGCTCTATGCATCTATGGTTCCGGCACTCTTATCTGTCACTTTATCGTTCACTATATGGCACTATATTGTTCCTTCTGCCGCTTCATCATTCTATTTGTTGCTCTATCGTTCTGTCTTTAGCTCTAGCTATTATTTCATCTGTCACTCTATCATTCTGTCTTTCATTCTATCGGTCACTATCTTTCATCTGTTGCTTTATTTATGTTTCTGTCACTTTATGTATCGTTCTCTGTTGCTCTGTCATTCTATCTGTAGCTTTATCTGTTATTTTGTCATTTTATTTGTCACTCTATCTATGGTTCTGGTGCTCTATCTGTCACTTTATCTATCGTTCTTTCTGCCACTCCATCAATTCTATTTGTTGCTCTAACTTTCTGTTGTTCTGTCTTTAGCTCTTGCTAAATCACTTTCTCTACATTTTTCTACATAGTCAATTTATCTATCATTCTGTCTATAGCTCTATCTATCATTCTGTCTATAGCTCTATCTGTCATTCTGTCTATAGCTCTATCTGTCATTCTGTCTATAGCTCTATCTGTCATTCTGTCTATAGCTCTATCTGTCATTCTGTCTGTTGCTCTATCTAGGTTTCTATCACTTTATCTGTCACTCGATCTATTGTTCTGTCGCTATAGCTATCGTACCATCTGTAGCTCTTTCTATGTTTCTGACACTCTTATCTTTCACTTGATCTATTATTCTGTCTATCACTCTGTCATTCTATTTGTTGTGCTATCATTCTATCTATGTCTGTCTGTCTGTCTGTCTGTCTATCTATCTATCTGTAAGTCTGTCTGTCTGTCTGTCTGTCTGTCTGTCTATCTATCTATCTATCTATCTATAAGTCTGTCTGTCTGTCTATCTATCTGTCTGTCTGTCTGTCTGTCTGTCTGTCTGTCTGTCTGTCTGTCTGTCTATCTATCTGTCTATCTATCTGTAAGTCTGTCTGTCTGTCTATCCATCTATAAGTCTGTCTGTCTGTCTATCTATCTATCTATCTATGTCTGTCAGTCTATCTATCTATCTATCTATCTATCTATCTATCTATCTATCTATCTATCTGTCTATGTCTGTCTGTTTATCTATCTATCTATCTATCTATCTATCTATATCTATCTATATCTATCTACCTATCTATCTGTAAGTCTGTCTGTCTGTCTATCTATCTATCCATCTATAAGTCTGTCTGTAAGTCTGTCTGTCTATCTATCTATCTATCTATCTATCGTAATTCTAATAACTTTATTTGGTTTTATAGCCGGTTGGTTGGTCATGTCCTGGCTGTACGTTTCTGAATAAACCGACACGTCCGGGTTGTGAGATGTGCAGCACAGAGAGACCTGACAACTATAACGTGCCTGACATATACCAGCCGGACGAGGCAGAAACCAGGAGACTCCAGCAGGAGGAACTCGCCAGCCTGCAGTACGAGCAGGTTAGCTGAGGAGACACAACATACTGGACTACAATGAACTGTTAGATTGGACCGTGGGATGAAAACCGCTCAAAAACATCAGGTTTACATCTGTGGAACAAACTGTGGAAATACCTAACGTTATGCCTGCATCAACAAAGCTTTACTGTTTAAAAAGATGAATGGAAAGTGAAAATGTGGAACATGTAGAGAGTCTTCATATGGATGTACCTTGCAGCAAAAAAGTTTCTATTTTGTTGTTCACTGAACAAGTGAACAAAAATGAATGTTTTAATAATTGAAGCAAACCTTAATTAATTTTATGCATGAATAAAAAAAATCCAAATGAGGATTGCTTCATTTATTTTTTTCTGGTGGAATGTGGATCTTAAAGGATCCTGTTGAGAATTTTGAGAAAAATCTAGATCTTTTTGGTTCCCAATTAGTCATTTATATCTACCAATATGATAAAATGATATATTAAATTAATATTTTTTATATAATTATAATTATAGCATTATTATTAATGAATATTAATAGCTATATAATAAATAATTGTAATTAAAGACTTTTTAGTAATTATTAGTCACATTTTTATTTAAAAAATAAAAATTAAATTTTTAGAGTCCTATTAGATATTGTGTAATTTATAACTGATATACATATATTCTGTATATATCATGTAAATTATAAATTATATACAACTTTTTCCTCTAGGACAAATTTAAATGCTTTGATTTTTAGAGGATTCCATTAGCATCTTTTAGAATTGGATGATACAAATTAAATAAATTGCAGAAGAAATTTGTTTTTAGCATTTTTACAACAGTGGCTTTTCCTGTTTACATCCATTAATACTGCATAAAACAGAAATATAACGCATGTGGCCTGTCTGTTTATTTATGCAGTCTATGAAGGATGAACGGGAGAGGAATTTCCAAGAACTCCTGGAAACGGATTCTCGCAGTCTGGTGGGGAACGTGGATGAGCTGGATTGTGCCATCTGCTTTTGCACCATCATGCCAGGAGAGGGCGCCGTGCTGAGAGAGTGCCTGCATAGCTTCTGCAGGTGCTGTGAGACTGTTTATCAGTTACTATAAACAGGAAGTTCCACTAAAACACACTGAAATACAACTTTGTATATCCTACAGGGAATGTCTGAAGGAAACGGTTCTGAACTGCACAGATGCCGAGGTGGCTTGTCCTTATAGAGACAATGCTTATTCCTGTAACTGCAAACTTCAAGACAGAGAAATCAGATCAGTAAGATCAAAAATGCTGTATTATTTAACCTTGAATTATTGCGGTTACCTGTTGACCTAATAAAACACACCAAACTTTACTGTTTTCCACCAGCTTCTCTCTCAGGACGAGTACCAGAAGTTTCTAGAGCTGAGGCTGAACATCGCAGAATCCCGCAGTGAGAACAGTTACCACTGTAAGACACCCGACTGCGCCGGCTGGTGCATCTTCGAAGATGACGTGAACGAATTCACATGTGACATCTGCAACGAGACCAACTGCCTCCTCTGCAAGGTGAACACAAAGTTTGTTTGTGTTTAGTTAAAGGGAAAGTTCACCCAAAAATGAAAATTCTGTCATTAATTACTCACCCTCATGTTGTTCCAAACCTGTAAGACCTCTGTTCATCTTCGGAACACAAATTAAGATATTTTTGATCAAATCCGAGAGCTCTCTGACTCTCCATAGACGGCAAGGATCCTACCATGATCAAGGTCCAGAAACGTAGCAAGGACATCAGTAAAATAGTCCATGTGACATCAGGGGTTCAACCGTACGCATGTGCGTTTTAACGTAAGCAGCAGCGCCGTGTGCATGCGCTGTTTACATGAAGCAGAAGCAAGCGCATACGTCGAGATAATCTCTCCACAATGACAGCGCGCCACAGCATAAGGGATGAGGAGGAGAAAAATTGTCGTTATTTTTGTTTTCTTTGCGCACAAAAAGTATTCTCGTAGCTTCGTAAAATGGACTATTTTACTGATGTCCTTTCTACGTTTCTGGATCTTGAACATGGTAGTAATGTTGCTGTCTATGGGAGGGTCAGTGAGCTCTCGGATTTAATCAAAAATATCTTAATTTGTGTTCTGAAGATGAACGAAGGTCTTACGGGTTTGAAACGACATGAGGGTGAGTAATTAATGACAGAATTTTCATTTTTGGGGGAACTATCCCTTTAACGTCTAGTGTTGAAGTGCATGTAATGGTGACCTAAAGGACTGTGCATGTGCATGTGAAGGCTATTCACAAGGGAATGAACTGCAAGGAGTACCAAGACGATCTCCATATTCGAGCGCAGAACGACGACGCAGCCCGACAGACCGCGCAGATGCTGGATGTAAGTGAAAATTTAATTAGTTAACTTTTATAGTTGATATTTGAAGTTATTGCAGTTGTGAAACATCACCCACTAGGGATGGGAATTGTAAAGAATTTCCTTACCGGTTTTTAACAGTTCAACTAACAAATAAAGTAAATGCAACTGCATTGCAAAAACTGAGACCATTATAATAATAAGTCATTTTGGACTACACTGGTTGTGCTGTATGTATTTGATCGACTGAAAAGAGCCGATTCATAAGAGTCATTTATTTAAGGATCAGACTACACTGGCCGTGCTGTCTGTGTTTGATTCACTAAAAAGAAACAATTCATAAGATAAGATTCACTTTTTCAGGAATCAGACTACATTGGTCGTGCTGTATGTGTTTTATTTCCCAAATAAAACTGCAGATTCAAAAGATTTGTTTGAGGATCAGACTACATTGGTCACACTGTGTTTGATTTACTGAAAAGAGGTGATTTATAGGAGTTATTTGTTTGAGAATGTTGTGTTACCAAAAATGAGATTATTTTAATGATATATAAATATACAATAAAGAGAGCTGATTCATAAGAGGCTGTTTAGTAATAAGACGACATTGGTCGCGTTGTATGTATTTAATTCACTAAAAAGAGCTGGTTTGTAAGAGTCATTTGGTCAAGGAAATCAGACTAACACTAGCTATGTTTCCATCACCCTGTTTTAATGCACATTTTGAAGTATCACATCAGAAATGAAAGATGGAAACACCAAATTTTGAATAAAAATCCCTTAAATAGCAAAAAAGTTTTTACGCTTGCTTGAGGTGGTTTTTGACTTGTGCGAAAAGGGGTTAATGTGAATAATGGAAGATGGAAACTCATTTGCCGAAAGAATTCCTTCATGCGCATCAGAAAATTCATGTGACTTTGCGTTATGGGATGGCAAAACCTGACTAACCAGTGGGTGGATCTCGTTCCACAGCATCTGAAATGTTGTTATGGTCATTCTCAATGCCCGAGCAAAGTCTGTCGTCATAGTATTTCTGTATAATTGCCTCAAACAGCAGGCATCCACCTCCGAAAGCAATTGCCAAAATTTATTGTGTTTCGTCTGCTTACTCTAAGGCGCAAGTAATTTATTATATATGAAAATTATTATATTCAGTGGCTTCTCCTACTTTTCTTAATGATTTATAGTGCCAGTTTATCAGGAAGTGACGATTTTGTTCTCTTTGACTTGTTCGCAAATGTTTTATGCGATATTCCAATTGTGCGCATAAGTTAAATTCTCAACTGTGGATGAAAACCCGGCTACTAATCTTGCTGTATGTGTTTGATTGACTACAAAGAGACGATTCATAAGAGAAAAAAAAAATTGTTTGCGAATCAGACTACACTGGTCACACTATATATGTTTGATTCACTAAAACATTCAAAAGAGTCACTTGTTCGGGAATCATACCACATTGGTCAGACTGTATGCGTCTGATTCACTAAAAAGAGCCGATTCGTAAAAGTCCTTGTTTGGGAATCAAGCAACTTTTTTTTGCGCTTTATGTCTGATTCCCTATGAAGAAACAATTCATAAAATTAATTGGTTCGGGAATCAGACTTCACTGGTTGTGCTTTATGTTTTCAATACACTAACAAGAATCAACATTAAAATATTTGTTACCTATTGACTGATTTCCTTTCCAGCAACTCCTCAAGAACGGCGAGGCGATGAACTGTCCCAAATGTCAAGTGATTGTCCAGAAGAAGGACGGCTGTGACTGGATCTGCTGTCTGATGTGTAAGACCGAGATCTGCTGGGTGACCAAACAAGCCCGTTGGGGACCTCAGGTCAGACACAAAACTATATAAATCATTAGTTCAGTGATTCACAAACATCAGATGGCTAACCTGGAGCTGGTTTTGTCTCCTCAGGGTGCTGGAGACACATCAGGTGGTTGCAGATGTCGAGTCAACGGAGTCCTCTGCCATCCAAACTGCCAGAACTGCCACTGAACACCGGCGGCGTCGCTGAATGCTGCTGATTCAACAAACAAAAACCTGCGCAACAGCAAAAAAACACTTACAAAACTCCTTAAAATAATCCAGGTGGGGCTGATGTGCGATTATAGCTTTAATACATTCGTTAAGTCTAGTCATATCACTGGCACATTAATCCAGATGTCTGTATTTAATTGATATGTTCTGTGACTTAATATTCAGAACATGTTTACAAAATTAAAATATTTGAGTTTTCATGGGATAGTATAAACTGATGAAAAAGTGACGTTTTTAAAATATAGGTGAAACAGTCTTAAATCACTACCATTTTCTGGCAAACTGATGCTCTGGGACTTTGTGCAATGATATTGTAAGAGGAAAGCATTATTGTGTTTAAATTTTGTTTTATTTTAAGGCAATTTTAGTTTAGAATCCAAAGATTTTTTTGTTGTAAGATCATACCAAAATATGCAATATGGAACAATGAAGGAACAACCGAAGAAAACAACATATTCAAGATCAATTTAAATGCAGAAAAATGCAAGATTGTAATCAAATTAGTAGTTGTGCCTTTTATGATGTGTCAAAAAATGCTTAATTATTATAATTACTGACACATCAAAATGAAAAATATTCTAATATTGTCTTATATTCCAATTTTTATACATGCTGAAGCATTTTCAGTGTTGTTGACAATATTTATTTGTTTACAATATTTTATGATTCAATAAAGCTGGTATACAAAAATTGAGCTAATGCAAATTATTTTATATAAATAAAATTAAATAAATCACCTTTAAACTCCTTGATGTAAATAATAATTCACATAAAAACCAATGCAGAATTTATCTTTCTTTTTATTTAGCAACATGGTCAACTGACACATTAACTTGAACGAACCAGAGACAACTTATGACAATCTCTCAAAGTGCAAAAAATAAACAAGAAGCGTGTTCTTTAGTGCAAAATTAATGCAAAACAAAAGCATAAACAGTAGTACTGTGTGGATGGCAGCATGTTATTTCAATAAATCATAATTCAAGAATGTTTTCAACCAAGCAGTGTTAGAATCCTGGAAAATATCCACTTGAATGTTACTCTAAGTTTAGAAGATAATGTTTAATGGAAACCATCAGCATTTAAACAACAAAAAACAATGTGCCATGATTCAACACCGATCTGGAGTTCAATTAGAGAAACTACCTAATTCACGTTCACCGTTTACACACTCCAGAATCAAGATATCTCAAGTTTGTTGATCATCTGAAGTTATTCCGAAGTGGTTTCGATTCCAGCTGAGATTCGTGAAAACTGCACGTTATGTACTAAGATCAGCACTTATAACAAAAATACTGTAAAATTAAGGTGATTCAGAGAGGAAAAAAAACTGAAATGTAGTGAAAAAATAACCTCAAAAAACATTACGAACATAATAAAAAGACGGTTCGTTAACTGCTTTCGTAAATAGTTTCTTTCCTAACTTTATATACACTTAAATAAGATTCCTGCCCATAAGGGGTCCTGAACCAGATTCAATTTCCAATTCTACAAACAAGGGCTCTAAAAATATTTTGGTCTCTATATATTAGGGTTTTTTAATTTTAGCAAAGCACATGCTGTCTCAAACATGAACCAGAAGTTGAGCAAATTTCTGAATAAATTTCTAAAAAAGCTCTTGTGAAATTGTTGATTTTGAGTGACAATTTCCATAAGAATGTGGTTTTGAATGGTTGTTTTTGTACGTGAATTTCAAAAATAAATTGTCGCAAAAACAGAAAAGCTTTACAAAGGATTTTTATACTTGCGCAAACTATTACTGAGTTTGGTTTGACAATTTATGGAAAAAATGTTTTTCAAACATTGTACATAAATGTTGTTTCAAAACAAGAACTACTTTAAACTTATGTACATAGTTCACAAAAACATTCTTATGTAAACGGTTTGCATTCAGTTTGAATTTCAAAACAAAAATTCAAACTATCGATACTAAATTGTTTTATTCAATTTAGTGTGACAGTTTAGATAATTTTATTATGAGCAATGTACATACTAAATGGTTGATATTAATTCAGTGTGACATAAAGACTGTTCAACATATAATGCACATGAATTCTGAAAGAAATAGTTCCCCCCAAAATGAACATTTGCTGAAATTTTACACACTCTCAGTCTGTCCAAGATGTAGATGAGTTTGTTTCTTCATCAGGACAGATTTGGAGAAATTTAGCATTACATCACTTGCTCACCAATGGATCCATTGAAGTGAATGGGTGCCGTCAGAATGAGAGTCCAAACAGCTGATAAAAACATTACAATAATCCACAACATTTTTAAACTTTAAAACGTAGCTTCTGACCAAAATATGAATCCGTAATTTCCATAGTCCTGAGAGTCCATATTTCTCTCCTGATTCAGTTAGCAACTTTTTCACTGGAGAAAGCAATATTTTGGAGATAGAGGACTCATTAGTTAGTAAAAAAAAAACAGTTAAAAACATCTAATGGATTTGTTTCTTACAAACACACAGCTTTTCACTTCACAAGACATTAATAGACTGGAGTGGTGTGGATTACTTGTGGATTATTATGATGTTTTTATCAGCTGCTTGGACTCTCATTCTGACGGCACCCATTCACTTCAATAGATCCATTGGTGAGCAAGTGATGTAATGCTAATTTTCTCCAAATCTGTTCTGATGAAGAAACAAACTCATCTACATCTCAGACAGCCTAAGGGTGAGTAAAATTTCAGTGTGAAAGACAAAAATAATGTTACACAAAAATTTGCTCAGATTGTGTTTTATATATGAGACGTGAAGTGCACATACCTCCACTGTACATCCAGGAAACATTTTCATCGTCTACTGAAGGAAGTGGTATACTTTGCTCAATATCCGTGCCTCATTCAACGGGGAAAAAATCTTGTTTAATTACAGTAACTATCCACACAATATTTGATTTATTAGTCTGACAAGTATAAATACTTAAAAAAAAAAAAAAAAAAAAAAAAAAAAAAAAAAGGCAAAATAACAATTTTAAGTCCTCAAATAACTCCTCAAAATGAGATGCTGTGGTTTGGCTCCTTCACGGGAAGAGTAAGTCTAGTTTCGGAGCCCATTCCAGGGCAGAGTTTACCACGGCTAAAGCGGCGGCCCCCAGCGCCACAGTCAATCCCATGACCGCCAGACGCATGAAGCGGCGTGCCGTGGGCTGCACGACTGCTGTGCTTCCTCGCTGCGCCTCCAGTGTGCGCTGCTGTTGCTGCTGCAGCTCTTTCCGTCTCTGCCGGAGCACTGTGTCCGGACGCTGCTGCGTCGACGCCAGCTCAAAGTCTTTGAAGGTGGAGACGGCCGTCCTGGACAAAAAAAAGACAATGGTTTGTGGGACATGTTTGTTGTGAGGGAAACATTCCGAGCGAGGGAGATAGGCTTACAGCTGATTGCGCTCTCTGGCCAGCTCAGACGGAGGGAACTGGACGAACAGATCTCCGGCGCGGCTGATCAGCGTCTCGTACGGCAGGTCCTCAGGGATGCGGGACAGGAGATGGTGCATCATGGCCATGTCACACTCACAGTCCAACACCTCCTCCTCTCGATGCAACACAATCTGAAGAGAGAGAAAATGACGCTTGGTTTGAAATCGAGTCAGAGTGCACTTGAGCATTTGGATTTCTACTGAATCTTAATCATGTATTTTGATAATGTAAAATCTCTCAATTTTATTTATCTGTAGTCTAATGTGAAAATCTCACTGTCAAGTCATTTTAAACATTTTCAAACATGACACTTTAAAACTGATTTTTCATGGTAGTATTAAAACAGATACTACTATGTAACTACTAACAAATTTGTATTTACAATTTACTTTACAATTAAATATAATCTAAATTTATGCTATTACTAATAAGATTTTTGCATTATGGTAATTTCAATGAAAATTTTAAATGATTAAATAATATCTAATTTGTTTCATGTAAATGAGATTTTTTTTATTATGATACAGACAATCATATTTTTAAATATCAAATAATATCTCATTATGTTACTATAAAGATAATAAGGTTTTTTCCATTATGGTAATGATTTTTAAAAAAAAAAAAATTAAATGATATATTGATTTTTGTTACGTAATGACAATGATTTAATATTTTTATTAACATTTTTTGTTAATCACAATTTTTTTGCATTATGGTAATGATTCTTAAAAATATTAAATTATATTTTGTTTTATGTTATGTTAATTTTTGTGCATTATGAGACTGACAATGATTTTTTTATATTAAATAATATTTCATTATATGTTACTCTAATGACAATGAGTTTTTTTGCATTACGGTAAGAACATTAATTGTTTAAATATAAAATAATATGATGTTTTTGTTATGGTAATGATGATTATATAATATTTTATGTTACCAAACGATAATGACTTTTTTTTTGCATTGTAGTAATAATAATGATTTAAAAAAAAAAAAATCTCACTTCATCCTACAGTAATAACATTAGTTTTTTTGCATTATGGTAATGACAATGAGAATTTAAAAAATATATTAAATAATATCTCACTTTATGTTACGGAAATAATGAGTTTTTTTGTGTTATGGTAATGACACTGTTTTTAAATATTATATTTTATGTTACTGTAATGACAAAGAGATTTGCATTATAGTAATAATAATGATTTTTTAAATATTAAATAATACCTCACTTTATCTACGGTAATAACAATGAGTTTTTTTGCATTATGGTAATGACAATGACATTTAAAAAAATATTAAATAATATCTCACTTCATGTTATGGAAATAATGAGATTATTTACATTATGGTAATGACAATTTTTTTTAAAAAATATGAAATAATATCTCACTGTATTCTATAGTAATAACAATGAGTTTTTTTGCATTATGGTAATGACAATGGTTTTTTTAAATACTATATAATATTTTGTGTTACTGTAATGACAATGAGATTTTTTTGCAGTATAGTAATGATTTTTTTAAAATATTGAATAATATCTCACTTCATGCTACGCGGTAATAACAATTTTTTGTTTTTGTTTTTTGCTTTACTTTTTGCATTTAAAATTTTAAAAACAATATCTCATTTTACAATGAGATTTTTTTTAAATATTAAAATATTAATCCAAAATCTTAATGATCCTAAACTGGACTGTTTAATTTTCTTTATGCAAAATATAATTTCTTCTTTTTTTTTTTTTTTGTTTGCTTTTGTGGTGGAATTCACTCTATATAAAACTATTAGTATTTAGTCCCTGATCTACTTCTTGTCAAACATCAAAACCCCAGGTTTATGAAGACTGCAGGTGGCAGAACACAGTACTTTATTGTTCAAAAGACAAATAGTCTGGACATGACATGACAATCACAGCCTGATTCACGCCTAAAAATAGCTGCAGTGAAACTGCTGACCCACTTCTGCTGAACATCAGAAACCAGAGACTCAAAGCTTCAAAAGATGGTTTAGATGAAGACAAAAGGAAACGTACCACAGCAGCAAAGTAGATGGGCATGAGGGGATGGCAGGCCAGGAAGAAGTCATATAACCGAACCACATGACGGAAATCTGACAGCACATGTCCGAACCATGTGATGAGCCAGCTGAGGGCGAAAATGGTGCCGACTTCGGCTCTGCAGACAAAATAAAGACATTTAGCTCAAACTATACAAGCCAATAAAGAACACTGGGCATCATTCTTTCAGGAGATGCTGTTTACATAGTGATGACTGAGGGAAAAAAAACAATCAAACCATTGTGCTTCAACACACAGACAAACATACAAACCAAACAAAAAGAAATCAAACAAGACAGGCGTCTACTCACTGCTGCATGAAGTCGTACACTTCAGGGTTGACTCTCTCGATTATGGGCATCAGGTAGTTCAGGATGTGTTTGGTGTTGTCCATAGTGGGGTCCATAAAGTCCCTGTAATGTAGATTAAATGGATGAAAACAAAAAAATAAAACAAAAAAATCATCTCAAGATGATGATTTGTCGTGTCTATAATAACTGAAGAACTTTTTTCCATTTATTTTTAGAATAAATGCAGAATAAATGCCCATACAAGAAATGTATAAATAAAATACGTATAAATATTTTCAAATGTAAATAGAATTTAATTATATGAATTACTATTTAATAATAATAACTATGTTTTTACAGTGATGAGATTTTATTTCAAACAAAAATGAAAGATGTATCGAGGTAATGAATATAATTAAATTATATTTAATATACTGTTTGTATATTAAATTGAATAATAAATAATAATGATGATATATTTTTTAAATTACAGTAATAAGAATGAGATTTTGTTGAAGGTAACTCTGCTTGATTATCTTGAAAATAATATTATCATTTTAAAATTTAAACAATACTGAATATAATTAAATTTAATCTACTACATTATATGTAGATTACACTTATTAATAATTAAATAATAATAAGAACATATTTTTGGAATAGTGAATTCGATTTTTTGTTGAAGTAATTGTGCTTGACTATCTTATACATAAATAATATAATTTTTAAAAAATATATTTAATAATAATGATAATAATGAATTAAAGTAAATTATATTGAATAAATTATATGCTGATTATATTTAATAATAATAATAATTTTATTTCACTTTTTTTTTTTTGGAAATAACTGCACTTCATTATCGTAAAGAAATAAATGATGTTTAAATATTTAAAAAATTAAATAATAAATGTACATAATATTGATTATATGTAAATGATATATACAAATAATAAAAGAACAGTAATAATATTAATACTATATTTTTTATATTAAAGTAATCAAAATGCAAATTTTTGTTTGGTGGGAATTGTGCTTGATTATGCTGAACAATGTCAGAATTAAAAAAAAAAAGAAGCAGCAAAAAACAAAACAAAAAAAAAATTAATAAAATAAAAATGTATAAATAAATCCCTTTTTGCCTGTGTTTTGGTGAAGTGTCCAGACACATTGTAGCCATGTTTGTTGTCTGCTGCTGGCCCACCTGAGATGGTGAGTGGAGAGTTTCTCCACCAGGGCAGTGGCCAGTCGTTCCCCCAGCACCAGCAGGAAGGTCACCACGATATCATGGTAACCCTGATAATAGTGCAGCTGTGGGTTTTTGACGAGCACCCGCAGGATAATATCGATCAGCTCCTCCTGAAGGCCTTCCCGCTGCTCGTCTGGCATCCCTGCGTTCATTTAACCCCCACAAACAAACAGAGAGCAGCTTAGACACGGACCGAGACCAGCTGAAGATCAGAGGAAGCAGCAGAGATCGTTCTGCTCACCTGGAGGGAAGCGTCTGAGGGATCTCTGAACATCTAGAAGCACTTGGTTGAAGTCCTTGTTATTGTCTCGATCAACCGGCTCTGGAAATAAAAATTAGATTTACATCTACAGTACATAGATATGTTTTTTTTTTTTTTTTATCAGCATAAATTAATGTACATATACTAAATATGTAAATAAAAGATGTATGATTTTTTTAAAAATGTAAATAATATATATATATATATATATATATATATATATATATATATATAAATAATACGTTTATAACATTACAGTAATGGGAATGAGATTTTTGTTGAGGGTAATTGCAATTATGTATAATGTATAAATATTTAACATTTTAAATAATAATGAACAAATTATAATTAATAAATTATTCATAGATTAAATTTAATAATAATTGCATAATAATTATTTTTATTATATTTTCCAATGAAGAAAATGCGATTTTCTGTTGAATTTGTATTTAATAAATTATATGGAGATTATATTTAAAAAGTAATTAAATTATATTTTTCACATTACAATTATCGTGAAGGTAAAAGATATAACTATACAAATATTAAATAACAATGAAATTCTATTAATAAATCATTTGTATTTGTATATTTGTATTATATTTAATAATAATAACACTAATAATAATAATAATAATAATACATTTTTCATATTTCAGTGATAAGAATGAGTTTTTGTGTGAGGCAAATGCACTTGGTTATCTTGAACATAAATAAAAGATGTATAAATATTTTTTAAAAATTATCTATTAATTATATTATTAAAATAATATACTTAAATTATAATTAATAAATTATAAGCAGATTATATTTAATAATTAAATAGGAATTGTTTTCACAGTATAGTAATCAAAATTAGATTTTTTTTAGTTTGAGGTAACTGCACTTAAATATCTTGAACATAAATAAAAGGTTTATAAATATTTAAAAAATTATTAAAATAATATACTTAAATTATAAGTATTAAATTAAGTATATTATATTTAATAATTAAATTCAAATATTTTTTCACATTATAGTGATGAAGTTTTTTTGTTGAAGGTAACTGTGCTTGATTACCTTGAACATGAATAAAAATATTTTTAAAAAGTAAATAATATTTAATGTAATTAATCATATTTAATAAATTATACAAAGACTATTTAATAATAATTAAATATTACTACTACTTTTTTCACATTACAGTGATGAGAATGATACTTTTTGTTGTAGGAAACTGCATAAATATTATTTATTTATTTATTCACCAGAAAGTGAACTTCCTTTTGATTTGGATCACTCTTACCCAGTTGCTCAGGTATGTTTTCTACAGACACGTTGAGCAGTCTGGGCCACACCTGGCGGCGGATCTCGTCGTTCAGCAGACCTCCTTCACTGATGGCCATGCGTCTCAGAGCGGCCACATCCACGGGCGTCGTGTTCAGCGCCTGCGAGATCTCCGCCATCTTCCTCTTCCGTCTGGACTCAGCATCTGTCAACATGACGAGCGCGGTCAGCACCTGAACACTGAGCCATCACCGGCTACACGTGCTTCAGCAGAAAAGTTAGCTGCAAATCGAGAAGTTGACTAAGATCTTTCACGTTTCCCCTTCATTTGCGCAAGTGTTTTTGTCAAAACATCTGCTCCCAGAGGAACGACACGTTTAAAAGACTTGACATTGTTTTGAAACTAAACTATTTTTGTCTGGCACAAAATACAGTCACGTCCCAAACATCTGAAGCAGTTTGTGTTAATACTGTAAAAGATAAACAATACATAATGAGTGCACAGATAATTTATGCACAATAAATCCTTCAATCCTCCCATGTTATGAATAGTGTTTAAAATATGAAATAATGAGACAACTTTAAATGCGAAAATAGGCCTAATTCAAAGGACACACCCACAGAAATAATTAAAGGATTATGAGCCAGAAATTAATTATTCTCACACCCAGGGGGAAAAAAAGTATGTCTAATATATATATATATATATATATATATATATATATATATATATATATATATATATACAAAATAGTATAATCTACATGTTGAAATATAATTTATATTAATGTAATAACAAATAAATTTATTTATTTATTTACAAAATCCCCAAATTTCAGACTGTATAACTAAATATATATATATATATATATATATATATATATATATATATATATATATATATATATATATATATATATATATATATATATATATACACACACACAGACATAAATTACACATTATACATACACACATAAATATACATAGATAGATTACATAGATTACATATATATAGCTAGATAGATTAATCTAAAAATATTTTCAGTATTGTATAAATCTAAATCTACATAAATATATAAATATATAAATTATACATATATGTGTGTGACTGTGTGTATATGTAGACAGATAAATAGTTATTATATATTATATATTAATAGCAAAATAGTTATTTATTTATTAATTAAATTACTAATTTATTTATTAATTTATATACATTTAGAAATTTTCTAAAAACCCCCTAAATAAATATAATACTGTGTGTGTAGAAATACATATGTAAATATTCTTAGATTCACTTATCCAGCTAAAAACTGATATATATATATATATAGAGAGAGAGAGAGAGAGAGAGAGAGAGAGAGTGAGTGAGAGAGATAGATAGATAGATAGATAAATAGATAGATATAAAAATTGCAATATACATATTAAAAATTAGAAAAGAACTGTATTTATCTATATGCATATATATGTGCACACATTTACAAAATATATATAAATCTACATAAATATATATCTATACATGTATGTAGATTTATACATATATACACATCTAATACTGAAAATATTCTTAGATTTATCTATCTAGCAGTATACAAATAAATATAGTGTGTGTCTGTATATATATATATATATATATATATATATATGTGTGTGTGTGTGTGTGTGTGTGATTTGTCTATACATTCATATAGATTTGTATATACAAACAATACTGTAAATATTACTATATTTAAAGTTTGTCCATCTGACAAATTTTATTACGTCTTCTTGTTATATCTATTTATACGTAGCACAAATTAAAAACCCCTTAATTCAAATCTCATAAAGTATTTATCAAACTCTAGTATGAGCTGTAATATTTAATCGAGGATTCACCTATCGACCGTTCAAGTCGAGCAGTGAAATCTGCCTTCATAAATGAACTCAGTTCAGTAAAGCAGACCTTGTTTACCGAGTCCGTCGAGCGGGGAAGAAGCTCCGAGGCTGCGGGACTTCCTCAGATTCATCCTGGCGCTGAAGTCTGTCGCTTTCCGCGGCTTCGGGTCCAGCTACATCGCTTTCTCTCTCTGAACCGCGGACAGCTTCTACTTTAGCCTGACAGCTAAAGGCCACATCTTCTCCTTCAGGCCCGCGTTAGCTGGATAAACTACTCATCTGTCTCTCCGGTCCGTGTCACTCATGTCCAGTGAGCTCCACCGAACCGAGCCGAACCGAGCCGAAGCGGGTCTCTGCGCCTCTTTTGAGTCACTTCACGGGCAGCGCCTCAGAAGCTCCAGCTGTAGGATCATCTGGGTTGATGTTTACGGGTGAGTGAAGGATTCTGGGAGTTGTAGTTTCATTAGCTCTCGAAGAGGTGGTGTCTTAGCAACCCTTCAAAATAAAAGTCACACACTATTAAAAAACACAATACACACATAAAATAAGTATTAAAAATAAACAGACACACAAAATATAAACACATTAAACGTTAAAAACAATAATTTTTGTTGTACTCCCAGAAAAATGGGCTGTTGCGCCTACGAAAAGACAAGATTATTACACACAAAACACAGCTATGTACACTTTTTGTGATTAAAATAAATAAAAAGAATAGATAGTTTTATCATTCAGTCAAGTGCAGTCAGTCAGTTGTTATGGCTCTGTGATATAAATAGATCCAAGATGTATTTAAGATCCAAAAATAGATATTTTTAATAATTTAACTTTTATTTTGAAATGTCGCTTAAAAATATATTATAGGTATTGTCCCTCCGCGCGTTCCGTATGTTTTCGAGACGCTTGTCATGTGAGTCCAGGGATTGTCAAAACGTTTAGAGAAAATTGACTTTATCAAATGAACATATTTTATTTTCCATTACAATAAATAGTCAAAATGCTCTCCCGTTTATTAAAAGAGCACCAAGCGAAACAAAACGAAAGGAAAGAGTTACAAGGTATGTGTTTCTGTAAATCTCTATTGACTAGCTGTGCCAGCCCTTTGATATAATATTAAATGTAAAGATAAAGACGCATCTTCATATTTGTCTGTTAAAGCACTGCATTTAAGAAAAGATAGAGTTGATACATTGTTTTAAGTAATAAAATTCGTTATTCATTTGCATTTGAGTCGCAAATCCTGTTTTCAGTAATTTCCTGTTTACATTGCTTTTATTTTGTGTAAATGCAGAATTAAGTAAATCTAAGAATAAAAAATTAATAACTTCTTATAAGTTACGAACAAATTAATAATGTAATAATTTTAATATATTATACACTTTTGTATATATATATACATATTTATGATATGGATGAATTATATTAAATTTATATTATTATTTTTTGTATTTTACATTAAGTATAAATATTCCATGTAGTAATCTTTCAAATTATAGGAGGTCATACAAATTTAACAAAAAACTGAAATTGTTTAAAACAGAAAATGTCACAGTGTAACACCAGTGGACACGTTTTCATTACTTGAAATTTCCTGTCAACCACCTAAAACAAATTTGATCAACCTCAGAATAAAGTGTTTTGTCAATACAAATCAAGTGATATGAAATAATTGCTTATTCTTGTTAATGCTTGATAAAATGTTTCTATACGGCACAGAAAGACGAAGACGAGAGGCCATAACAGCTGCCACATGTTTAACAGAAGCCCTGGTGGATCATCTCAATGTAGGGTGAGTCAGATACATTTTATATGTTTGTAAAGGTGCACAGGATTATATGGTCAGTTCATGTGATCACTGCGGTCATAATCCCAGTCTTTGTGTGGACGTTATGATGAAATTCTGTGAAAGCAGCTTAGAGTTGCATGGGTGGATGCAACGGAACATTTTTCTTGCAACAGACAAATTTATGCATACAGCACTGAAATAAAAACATAATAGTTTACCCCAAAATTAAAATTTGCTGAACGTTTACTCACCCTCAGGCCATCCAAGTTTGTTTCTTCATCTGAACAGATTTGGAGAAATGTATCATTACATCACTTGTTCACCAATAAATCCCTTGCAGTGAATGGGTGCCGTCAGAATGAGAGTCCAAACAGCTGATAAAAACATTACAGTAATCCACACCACTCCAGTCCATCAATTAACGTCTTGCGAAGCAAAAACTGTGTTTGTAAGAACAAATTCGTCATTAACCCGTTTTTATCTTTTAAAATAAATATGAGTCCTCTATCCATAATATTGCTTTCTCCAGTGAAAAATAGTCTCGTCTGAATTAGGAGAGAAATACGCACATATCAAGCAACGTTTGCAGTTCTAAACATATATTTCAGTGGATTTTGATGTGAGAGGAAAACAGGAGATGAACTTTTTCACTAGAAGAAACATTATTATGGATTATGGATTCATATTTTGGCCAAAAGCGATGGTTTGAAATATCTAAACGATGCATTTGTTTCTTAGAAACACGCATCTTTTCACTTGACTAGACATTAACTGATGGACTGGAATGGTGTGGATTATTGTGATGTTTTTATCAGCTGTTTGGACTCTCATTCTGACGGCACCCATTCACTTCAATAGATCCATTGGTGAGAAAGTGATGTAATGCTACATTTCTGCAAATCTTTTCTGATAAAGAAACAAATTCATTCACATCTTGGATGGCCTGAGGGCGAATACAAATTGTTATTTTTGGGGCAACTATTCCTTTAAGACATTGTATAAGTGTTTCTGCTCAGGGTGGCGCAGGCGTATGTCAACCAGCGCAAGCTGGACCACGAGGTTAAGACGCTGCAGGTTCAGGCTGGTCAGTTTGCCAAGCAGACGGCTCAGTGGATCAACATGGTGGAGAACTTCAACCAGGCATTAAAAGTACACAGGTTTTCTTTTACATATTGATTCATGTGGGATTGAAATGATGGCAAATTTAGAGAACCGTGCAGATTTAATAGCAGATTATTCTTTATAGGAAATCGGAGACGTGGAGAACTGGGCACGAAGTATCGAGATGGACATGCGGACGATCTCGACTGCTCTGGAGTATGTGCACAAAGGCCCGGTTCAGTCCGTGTCTTCATGAGCAGATGGACTCTGATGCTCCAAAATGGACAGAAACGCTGAGGCTTTTCCTCCAGTTGTTGGTGAAACTTGGACACTGTTATTTGAGACATTTGTGTCTCGTTTATTCCAGCAAAGAATTGCTGGAACAACTGTTTATTTCTGAATCGGTTAATTTTTATTTTCATTTTACATAATGTGCTTGCGTAATAAAAAATATCTGTTGTGCTATAACTGCTGCGTTGGAATATTTTAATACATTTTTTAACCCAAAAAAGTTCCCTTGTACACCTGCACAGATTCGCTGTCCTGCTTCTAACTTCATACAAACTGTTTTGAAAAACATTTGGCAAGTGTTTTCCATTTAGCCTCAGTAATGAAGGTATAGTAGCAGGATTACAAATTTTCCCTGTCCCTTTTAGCTTTTATAGATGTAACAGTGAGCTAAAATAGATTTTATATGTTTTTGTGGGATTTCACGGTTTGTTAATTTTTACTTCACCCATGTTAAGCCGGGCACACACTGTGACGCTACAAAATCCACATTTACAACAAAGTCTTTCAGCCTCAGGATTAACATAAGGAGAAAGAGTAAAATGTAAAACTAAGAAAATGAAAAGTAAGAGCAGAATGTGGTGGTTTTAAGTCCACAACATGCCAGGTTTCAAATATTTGCCTGATGAGACTGCATAAAATATGATTTTTACCTCGATTTTCCAGTTGTATTAGCTCTTCAAGACCATTGTGGCCATGATTTTTAGGCATATGAAGTTTTGAAACTCAAGATCCACAAACATATAGGATATATATATATATATATATATATATATATATATATCCTATATATATATAGGATATCAGAGTTACTAAACTAAAACAATACAATTAAACAGGGTTATACAAACTAAAACTTAAGAAAAAATATTTTCCTTACTTGAAATAAAAACTGAAATAAAAAAATATGAATATGAATGAAATTATGAGAACGTTAACTAAAATTAATAAAAATTGTTGAAAATACTGAAAAAAAGAAAAGTGGCTAGCTCATGTAAGCTACATTATTTTTATATATTTCTATAAAAATACTAAATATTTCTTATATATAATGTATATATTGGACTTGTATATAATTGTATATTCTAATTTCAATTTTTTTATAATTACTAATATCCATGTAGTCTCTCCATTTTTATGAGGTCGTAAAAACGTCACATACAATCATTTGAACAAATAGTTGAACGCTGCTGTCGACAAAAATGTCACAATGTCGCATCACTGTACGCTCCTGTCATTTCTTGAAGTTTCCTGTCAACCTCCCAAAAACTTAATTCGATCAACCTAAAAATAAAGCGAATTGACATGATTCTCCTTAAAAGTTCCTCCCAGCCCAGCTATTTGTGGAGCACGCTTACAGAAGTGCACAAAAAATGGCCAAACAGCAACACAGTGAGATTGGAGATTAGAAATTGCGGCTCTGTCTGAGAGGATCAGCTTTAGGGATAAATCTGAGATGCAGACCCACTTCAGATCACTCAGCAAACGCGCTCAGGACCTCCAGCTCCAGAGCCAAGAAGGGAAAAGTAAGTCTGATAACTGACTACTTTAACTGATAGCAGAATTTTTTTATGTTTATCCTCAGTAAACAATGTGAATTGACATTTATTTAAATATTTAAATATGTATTTATTTATAGAAAAAGGGAATTAATTGGCTTTAGATGTTTTACTAAATATTTTTACTTGCAAACGTACAGTTTATTCATTTTGAATGATTAATCAGGTCAATTGGAGTAATAATTTAATTTCCTATGTCAAATTTTTTTGTTAAAAAATAATTTATTTAATGTGTGTAATAAATTATGTTGATAAGTAACATTTTCTTATTTTTTTGGACTATGGTATGACTGGTTTAGAAGTTTCAGTTAATAATAATTACGATTGTTTGGCAATTTTATGTCATATCATCTGAAAAAAAATAATTTTTAAATATTGTATGTATATGCTTTTATGCATTTATTATCTAAAGGCACATAAATAATTCTTAGATAAAAGCGCTGTTTGTTTGATAATTAATTAGTATACGTTCCTCAAAGCATAATATGCATATAGGAGCTTAAATGGTTGGTTTTTTCTGATTCGTTATGTGGTAACACAGAGATGAATCCTCCACATTTCTCTTTGCTAATTAGTCCCTGCAGCTAATAGGTTTTGAGCTTTGAGAAGCTTATAGTGTTTCTGTGGTGCTGGATTTTCAATTTTACAGCATTCTCTAAACCTTTACGCTAATACCAAAGTCTCCCTTTGTTTCATAAGAGCCTTAGCTCAAGATTTCTCATGTGCTCTGAAAAAACGACAGCGTTACGTATGTTAGCGCCCTGTGACTACATAATCTAAAACCAAAGAAGTGCTGTGCACATGGGTTAATAATGTTCAATAAGCCACCAAATACCATGTAATGCCATTTTAACACAAGTCTTACTATTTCTGGCTATTTACCAGATTTTTTATTGATTTAATGATGGTTTTATTCACTATAGACACAACCAAATCAAGCAATGATAGCTAAGGGTATGTAATTCAAACATTCATTTTAATTAAAGAAATTCTACAAACAAATTAGCTAGTTTATAGTTATAAAATAGTTAGAACATTTTAGAAACACGTAGAATACATAATTTGAATTTTTAAATAAGTTTCTATAGGTTTTATATACGTTCACTATACCTTTTTGAATCGGTGTTTGTTGGGTTATGGTGTCCTCTGTGGTGATTTAAGGAATTGCACTCTGACGCTTCATAATTAAATCTGCATTGTTGTGTTTTTTTTTCATTCTTTTAAGTCATTGGCATTCTACCAAATAGCAATTGTTTACAAAACATCTTCGCAGAATCACTCAGGAGGCAGAAACGATGTACGAGTACTTGAGGTAAGAACGTGTCTGATTAAAATGCTATCAAAACAAGCAAATAAACCAACAAAACTCAAAAATATCTACATTTTGTATGCATTTTGTGCTTAAAGTAACAACTGTACATGCACATACGTCTTGGGTGCATTCGTGCTGCTGTGGGTTCTGGTGTGGTTCTACCGGGACAACCTGGAGATCACCAAGGTCTCGGAGAAGCACGTTTTTGTGACTGGTTGCGACTCTGGGTTTGGACACCTACTATGCAAATGCCTGGACAAACGTGGTTTCCGCGTCCTAGCTGGGTGTCTTACAGAAAAGGGCGCAGATGATCTGAAGAGGGCAGCAGGACCTTTCCTGAAGACCTGCATCTTGGACGTGACCAGCACGGCCAGCATTCAGAAGGCTTTGGAATGGACCAAAAAAGAAGTTGGAGATAAAGGTGTGTTTCAGGTGAGACATTGAAATTAGTTTTTAAAAATGCGTGACATCTTTGTTCCCAACTTTCTAGGACTTTGGGGTCTCGTGAACAATGCCGGACGCTCCCTTCCCATGGGCCCATCAGAGTGGATGAAAATCGAGGACTTCGAAAGCACGCTCAAAGTCAACATGACTGGCGTGATCGAGATGACCATGAACTTCTTCCCTCTTGTCAAAAAAGCCCGTGGACGAGTGGTGAACGTTGCATCAGTGTTGGGAAGAGTGGCAGCTAACGGCGGAGGGTATTGCATCTCAAAGTTCGCAGTGGAGAGCTTCTCTGATTGTCTCAGGTATCACACTTCAATGAAAACAATGTTTTTTATGTGGCTGTAAGTGGACCTTTGAAACCACCTCTGCATTCAGTCTTTATAGAAAACCTCTTGATGTAATTTCAGGAGGGACATCCAGAATTTTGGGGTCAATGTGTGCATCATTGAACCTGGTTTCTTCAAGACGCAGGTGACCAGCTTGGACCCCATTGAGAGGGAACTTCATCGCCTCTGGAACCAACTGACCCCTGAAGTGAAAGAGAGTTATGGAGACAAATACTTGGATAAATGTATGTTATTTAAACCAACAACTACCATTTTCTCCATTTCTCCAAACATATAGTCTTAAAAATAAATGCTCCATAATGCAATAAAATAACTTTTTAGTGAACAGTTCTTAAAAGAACCACAGTGTGACGAACATTTAATAATCTAAAGAAACTTTTTTCCATTTTAAAGAACCTTTTGTGCATTGAAAAGGTTCCATGGATCTTAAAGGTTCTTTATGGAACACTCAAAGCCAATAAAGAATCTTTATTTTTAAGAATGTAGTCCATTTAGACACTCTTTGTCTCTCCAGACATCAAGATCCAGAGGCTGATCATGAACACCATATGTGACTCTGACCTCAGTAAAGTGACCAACTGCATGGAACACGCCCTGCTGGCCGTCCACCCAAGAACACGCTACAGCGCAGGCTGGGATGCCAAGCTCTTGTGGATTCCCTTGTCTTATATGCCCGCTTGCTTTGTAGATATTGCGCTGAAACTGGTGTTGCCAAAGCCTGCAAAAAGTGTCTAGACTTGCAATTAATTTTAGGCAAGATATGTTTAACTCTTACCTTTCATTTCCCACTTATGATACACTGGATGACGCTCTGTTTACAAAGAGTTTACAAACACTATGTGTCTGTAAATTTAATAGTGTATTTATGATGCAAAGTTATCCGGTAACTGGACACTATCAGTAATTTTGTATATTTATGAACCATTATACAAACTAGTTATAATGTGCCTTGAAAATGCTTCACCAGTTTGTGCCTGTTGGTTATCTAATGTTGATGGGTTGCTAGAGTGCCACCAACTTTGACTATTGGCGTTATATTTGTATGAAACTGTCAGAGTTAGGCTACGGGTTTGCAGGTAAATGGAGTTCATATAACTGTATAAACATAATTCAATAAAATATTTTCTGTGCACCAATCTCTTCCCAGAAAGAAAAAAACTGCTTAAATCGGTGTATAAACTCGCCATAAAGCCATCTGCTTTTGCTCTTCCCCAGCAGGCACCAGACGTCTATGTAACGTCAGGTTGACGTTGGACATGACGTCGGACAGACGTTGCATTTTGGTTGAAAATGAAAATCAGGTTGACGTCAATATTTGACGTTGACTTAACGTTGGATTTTGGTTGCACAACCTAAAAACAACACAATCTCAACGTCAGCTCACGTCGGTATTGGACATCAATTTAACATTGACATTAGACGTTGAATTTACGTTGAATTTTGGTCACCCGACGTCGCAACCAAAATTTAACCAAATACCAACGTCTTATGACGTCGTGTGCCTGTTTTGTGCCTGCTGGGTCGTTTTTGTTGTTTTTTTCTTCAGTATCTTTGAAAGATATGATCTTCCTGGTAGGTTGAGAAAATGTACTTAAAATTTAACAACACTTAGTGAATATGATTTATTCATTAAACAGTCTGTCCCGTGATGAAGGATTATTAAAAACAGTTTTCCCTGACTTTACCAAAAGTCACCGATAAGCTATGTTCTGACTGTAGGCCTACTCATATTTTACAATATAAATAAACATTAAATTTAAACAGTTACTTCATATTTTGTATATTTATATTATTTAACGCCTTGTATATATTGTTTTCCGCTAGGGAAGGTTGTCAGAAGACGAGTTAAAGTCACAGAGCTTCTTTTTTTGAACCTCAGTAGATCGTTTGAATGATAGAGTTGTCACATGAATTATAAACATTTCAAAACGTGCTGTCCTAACATGACATGACTTGAAGTCACTTCTCCCCTCGATGTTTTAACAGTGAAAGTTATCCAGTAATCCGTGTGAGTGAACTTGAGCTCAGTGTTGGTAAAGTGCCTGACCGGATTCCGCGCGCACCTGTTGACTCGCCTCAAAACAAACCAGCCGCGCCAGACTCTGGAGACAGTTATCTGCGACACAATTCCCGTTTTAACGCTTCAAACTTTAGATTTTGTCTTCTGAGATTCTGGAAAATGATCTCTTTCAGGACCCTACGACTGACTAATGTCGGAGTTATCGGTTTGCTGGCGAGAGACATCGCAAAAAGCAGCTCAGCGTGTCTGAATGCGACGCGGAGGTCGTTCAGTTTATCTTCGCGGATTCACGCGAATCAAGAATTTATCGCTCCTGCATCAGCCGACATACCTATATCTAAAAAGTGAGTCACATGTATAATAAATAAAGTAGTATAAAAAAATAGTAATGTAAATAGTTTTATGTATATATATATATATATATATATATATATATATATATATATATAAATGCCAATAAACTGAAATACCTGAAATACAATATGTTTGGTGTTAGCATGTGTAACTTTGTTATATTAAAGCAGACACGTGACCAATAAAGATCTGTTCTTTGGACTAGAGGACATGCTTTTCTACACTATAACTGAAGGAGCGGAGAAAGTTCCTGTGTCTCATTTCACTGCTGTGAGGTTTTTTTTTTTTTTTTTTTTCATTTACATACACAGATAATCATATACACAAATGTTTTAACTAGATTTTAAAATCTTTGCACTAGGAGTTTTCCAAGTCTGCTAAATGTACAATACCACTGTATATGTGCAACAGCTGGGAGCTGCTACATTTACTCAATTGCGTGTTATGGGCTCAGTTACTATCAACCTCCTACATGTTTCCCGAAATCTGATTTGGTCATGAGAAGTCTGGGCCAAAACACACAAATGTTTATCCAGACTTTGTGGAACTGGTTTGTGTCATCAGTTACATAATCATTTATAAAGAAAAGTCAATAATAGTATAATATAAATGGGGTGTATTTTTTTTTTTTTAATTAGATAAAAATTTGCCAGCAGATAGATTTTTTTTTGTTTATGTTTGATTATTGTTTATTTATACTCGTGTTTTGTTTACATTTATAGACATTAGTGTTTAATGTTCGTGCAACAAATGCATTGCACAGTGACATTACATAAAGTAAACTGAATGGTAGTGAAAAGACAGAACAGTATTTTTCCCATCTTACAGGCAGTAAAAAGCACCGGCCTTCTGACCTCTGACCCCAGATTGCGCGACTGCATGGAAAAGATTCGTAAAGCTGTCCAGGAATCAGCCGGTGAAGTCATGATGGACCGCGAGCTTTTCCGAAAGTGAGTATTCTGGGAGGTCAGACGATACAGATTTGCAAACGTCCCGCAGAAAATGAATATTTGGTAGTTTACTAATTGCGAAAAATTTGTAATATCGTGACAGGTGTGTGGGTGGCAATATAGTCCTTCTGAGTCTCGCTTTCAGACGGAAGTTTATCATTCCAGAATTTGAGGCATTTGTGGGTGTCATCGATGATATTTACAACACATCAAAACTGCAACATGATGGACAGGTAGGGATGATTTTAATCCATTTTCCTCACTTATTTGTATAGCTATCTATATAATCTTATACTCTTTTTTTAGGTTGCAAAATACATTCCCCATCTGACCAAGTTTAGTCCTGATCTTTGGGGTGTCTCTCTCTGCACAGTGGATGGACAAAGGTGAATATATAAATTTGACCCCAACTTTTCTAAAATACGAAGTGATAGTTTTTAAATCAGCTCTTTGATTTCAGGCACTCAGTGGGAGACACAAAGGTCCCGTTCTGCTTGCAGTCGTGCGTGAAGCCGCTGGAATACGCCATCGCAGTACACGAGCACGGCACGGAGCGCATTCACCACTACGTCGGGAAGGAGCCCAGCGGATTCAAATTCAACAAACTCTCCCTAGATGAAGAAAGTGAGTGGGAAAATGTCATAGATTAGCATTATCAAATGAGTTATCTAGAATATCCTCTGTACTGAGAATAATTTCATTAGAAAGAAATGATCAAAATAAATTAATTATTATAATATATTTAAAAATCAATAATAACAAAAAAATAACAATAATTTAAATAATTCATTGAGCTGACTGGTTTTCTGTTCTTAGATAAACCTCACAACCCCATGGTCAATGCTGGAGCAATTGTCATCAGTTCGCTTATCAAGGTAAACAATAATAATAATAATAATAAAAAAAATACTAATATTTTTTGGTAAGTTGTATATAAATATATTCTGGTGAATTTTTTTGGTGTCAAGTAGGTTTGTGTTAACAGTATTTGCTTGTTTGTCTGGTAATCAACTCTGCATAACTCCCAAACAAACACTGATATACGCACATGCGGACCGGGCCAAGAATTCATTTGATCTAACAAACCTTTGACCCAGAATTCAGCTCTGTGTGGACAGACCCAGTGCATCTGCTACACGTGCAGCAGACTGACCTTGTGAAGCTATGAGCAGGAGTATTACTGGTCTGGACTAAATCCAGTCTATTAAAAGTGCCGTTTACATTAGATGTATGTGACTTGTGCACTCTAGGTTCCCTGAGTTCTTCAGTACAAGCTAGAATACACAAAAATCATGCATTGGTAAATTTTACTGTTGTTTTTCTCGTTCTCTACAGCCAGGTGTCAACAAGGCCGAGAAGTTTGACTATGTAAGTTGTAGCCTGTTGGATATTGCCATGTAAAATAAAAAGTAGTACATACGGCATTTCAGCTATATTATAAAAGTCTAGGAGTATCTTTGTTTTAGGAAAAGACTGTTATTTACCAAAGTTGTTATTCCCTGAAAATATGCCTTTTTGGGTGTGTATATTGCCGTTATCCCAAAAATGGACCAAATGTGATTTCAAGCTCTTTACTGTTTGCTACAAAAATGTGACCCTGAACCACAAAACCAGTCATAAGGGTCAATGTTTTGAAATTGAGTATAAATAAGCTTTCCATTGATGTATGGTTTGTTAGGATAGGACAATATTTGGCCAAGATACAACTATTTGAAAATCTGGAATCTGAGGGTGCAAAAAAATCTAAATATTGAGAAAATCGCCTTTAAAGTTGTCCAAATGAAGTTCTTAGCAATGCATATTACTAATCAAAAATTAAGTTTTGATACATTTATGGTAGGAAATTTACAAAACATCTTCATGGAACATGATCTTTACTTAATATCCTAATGATTTTTGGCATAAAAGAAAAATCGATAATCTTGATCCATACAATGTATTTTTGGCTATTGTTACAAATATGCCTGTGCTACTTAAGACTGGTTTTGTGGTTCAGGGTTACAAATAAGTATAATTTTGTTGGGTCTCTTTCACAGGTGATGGAGTTTGTGAAGAAAATGGCAGGCAGGGAGTATGTGGGTTTCAGCAATGCAACGTATGTCTTTCAATTTGTCATTTTAGACTAGTTCTGCACCCAATATCATTGCTTTTGACTTAAGTTTAATTTTCGTTTCACCAGGTTCCAGTCTGAGAAGGAGACAGGAGACAGAAACTACGCAATAGGATACTACCTAAAAGAGAAGAAGGTTTGTATTTTAGCATCTTTAGCAAACTAGCAAGATGTTGTTGATTGTCTGCAAACGCAACTGTGATGTCCTTCTTTACAGTGTTTTCCTGATGGGGCGGATATGATAGATGCACTGGACTTTTATTTCCAGGTAAGTTGACACTTTTTCACTGTTAAATCAAACGTTAAGTACCTCTGGCAATCCTATCAGAATTTCCTTTCTGTCCCTCATAGTTGTGTGCCATAGAGGTCACGTGCGAGTCTGGCAGCGTAATGGCCGCCACACTGGCTAACGGAGGCATCTGTCCAATCACAGGAGAGAGAGTTCTGAGTACAGAAGCCGTACGAAACACATTGAGTCTCATGCACTCCTGCGGGATGTACGACTACTCGGGACAGTTTGCTTTCCATGTGAGTAAAAGGATTGTTTCCAGTCTAGTCATGTGCGAATTATATAACTTATTTTTAAAAGAATTTTTATAAAAAATTGTTTATTAAAAGTAAATTTAAGAGCGCAATCTGTTAAGATTTTGCGCAACCCCTAGTTATTATAGACCTTTAAATCTAGTCAGTGTATTTTTAAAATATTTTTATTAAAAAGTGCTTATTTAAAATGACTTATTAAAAACATTACATATTTAAATGTAAATTTAAATGTTCAGCCTTTTGAGATCAAACATATATGTTATATATACAGGAGAGCTTTGAAAACTTCTGAACAATATGATATTGAGGACTTTTCTGGTAGCTTCTTGTAGTAAATTGTAATTAATTTGGTCACTTATCATAGTAACAAACTGTATGTCTTCATATACCAATACATGTCAGGTTGGATTACCTGCTAAATCTGGTGTGTCTGGTGCTGTTCTTCTGGTGGTGCCGAATGTGATGGGTATCATGTGTTGGTCGCCCCCTGTGGACAAAATTGGGAACAGCGTCCGAGGAATCCGCTTCTGTCAGGTGTTTCAGTCATCGTCCTTTTGGTTTTACACCCTCTTTTTAATTCCACCTCATAAATTTAGTCTAAATAACTAATTTTGTAACACATTCTGTAATTAGGAACTGGTGTCTTTGTTCAACTTCCACAATTATGACAATCTGAGGCACTTTCTGAAGAAGCAGGACCCTCGCAGACAGTCTGGTGACGACAGGGTAAATTGAAAAATAGCTTTCACATCAACCAACGGAACTAAAGTTGTGAAAATATTAAGCTATTTTAAACTGATTATTAGTTCCAGCAATGAATGCACCAAATCTTTTCTTATTTTGTTGTTGTAGAATAAGTCTGTGGTGAATCTGATGTTTGCAGCCCACAGTGGAGATGTCTCAGCTCTGAGAAGGTCATTTTATACAATTCAAGTCTTTATTACTCCAAATTATTCAGTGATACCAAAATACTTACTTACTTGTCTTCCTCTTTCTCCATTGTTCCTCAGATTTGCCCTTTCATCAATGGATATGGAGCTGAAGGACTATGACTCTCGTACACCTCTTCACATAGCTGCTGCAGAGGGTAGACTCATTTTCTGCAAACATAAAAGGATCTTTCGGTCCCAAACATGATTTGTTAATCATAAACCTAATTTGCCGTCTATATCTTCTCTGTTTTAGGTCACATGGATGTTGTGCTATTTCTGACACAGTCTTGCAAAGTCAACCCTTTTGTGAAAGATCGGTACAGAGCCCTGTTTCTTTACAAATTTACCTTCAGCTTCATCCATTTGGTGATAATTAACCTCATATCTCATATTCAGGTGGGGAAATATTCCTCGGGATGATGCACTGCAGTTCAGCCATGAGGATGTGGTGAAGGTCTTGGAAGAATATGAGCAAAACTACAGTCTGCGAACATCTCAGACTGACACAGAAGACCACAGTCATCAATCCAAATGTTCATCTCTGGAGGGATGAGTGTAATTTGCTGTGAATTTAACCAATTTAAGGACTATAGATCATGTCATCAGATATTGTGAAAATAAGAGCACATATATGGAAATGTCTCTGGACAGAGATAAAAAGTAACCGTTTTTTTTTTTTTTTTTAATTTGATGTGTAAATATTAAATTTTTGTACATAATTTGTGTTATGTATATATTGTAGTTTGACATCCTCTTGGAAACTGCCTTGGTTATACAGTGTAGACTGTACAGTATTTGTGACGAATAAACAAAACCAACCATGGCAACAGAGTCTTATGCTGATAAGATTCTCTTACAGATTCTTATTAGGTAGCCACACTATATTTCTTTTAAAAAAAAAGGTTATAATAAGGCCTTCTGTATGTAAAACATAAATCTATAACCCAACAACAATCTAGAACAGCCTCGCAACCACACACAATAAAATATCCAAATAAATAAAACCAAATACAGAAGCAACTGCACAGGTGGATCTGATTAAAACAGATGTATTGGATATTATATAGGCCTAGCACATTTGCATCTGTAAATGAAAGGTGCACTATAGCACATTCACACCCTTCTGCCTCAGAGATCAGACGGAAGTTGTGGGTAGTAGAGACTGTAACAGAGGTGTCAGCTTAAACATTTGTTCTTACCTTACCTAAACTTTTGTTCCTACCTGATTATTTACATTATTCAATAGTTGCAGTGTAGGCTATAATTCTCTTTGAACACTATCTTGAGAAGATAACGTTCTGCTAAACGGATAAAAAGACACACTGGCTGGAGAGTTAGTGAACGAGTCAGCCAAGAACGACTCGTTGTTGTTGAATGAATCTCAAAAGTGAACGAATCATTCTGAACTAATTCATATTTTTTGTTTATTTAAATCCCTTATTCACTTACCACCATCTACTGGAGAAACTATATGACCTCTAACACGGTTAGTATAAAGTGGAGAAGGGTCTTGTGGACAGGAGATAGGTCTATGTGAGAGAGCTCTAACCACAGTGCTGCAGATGCTCTTCAGCCTCGCACGCACTTAGAAACCTCTCACGAATCATCTCGTGTCCACAGTGCCCATGCACACTTTTGTGCTTAGCAACAAAAATAATCTGATGCTTTTTTTAGTCTTTGGTGTGGAGAACATTATGTAGCTATTTCTTTCACAATTTAGGAATATTTTAAATGTATTAATCACTCAGACTAAGCTGCAAAGTGTTATTTTTACAACATGAGAAATGTTTAAAAAGAGCATCAGTAACCTGAGGAGATAAAAGCTATTGGTAGGCTATATTCAACGATATTTATACAATAATGATGCTAAAAACCAATTTGATGTCCAGTTTGGTCAACTCTGACTCATACTTCCTCATGACAGTATGAGCGGTCATTGGCTGAATCTTCACCACATGCTCTGTTTGTGAACTGAAACCTCAGTAACACCACTTGCTCTTCTAAGATGCCCCCAAACAAGCTGGGTTTAATCTTGCTCTTCATTTGTGTTGAAGGTAAGATGTGTATTGCTACTTATTTATTTGATTCATGTGTTTTTGTAAATGTTTGGTGGGATTTTTGAATCTTTTCAGAGGTTTTCAAAGAGTCAATGAGCATCAGTGGTTGTCACTAGCTAAAATAATCCAGTATTAATTTGCCTGTTTGACTGATATGTGCCAAAACACATATTATTGTATAAGAGTTAACTTTAAATTACTGAATAAAACTCATCTAATCATTATAGAAACATTCATGGTCCAATAACCAATGGTGGAAACCACATCCTGCCATATCTCTGTGTTAAATGTTTAAAACATAAATATGCTAAATAATAAATTTTTGAAGGTTTTTCAAAATCTCTTGGTTCAGCCGAAGATGTTCTTATGAATGTGTTTCAGGTGTGTTTGGTGATACAGATGTAATAAAGTCAGTATCAGTGACTGAGGGAGATTCTGTCACTCTAAACACTGATTTTACTGAAGTACAGAGAGATGATCAGATACTGTGGATGTTTGGACCTAAAGAGACTCGTATAGCTGAACTCTATAAGCAGAGCACTGATATGTTTAGCAGTAATGAGATATTTGGAGACAGACTGCAGTTAGACTCTTTCACTGGATCTCTGACCATCAGAAACATCAGAAGCACAGACTCTGGACTTTATAAACTACAGATCCGCAGCAACAGAGGAAACTCAGACAAGACGTTCAGTGTTACTGTCTATGGTAAGACAAATATGACTTAGAATATGTAAAAAAGGATTTGAAATTTAGTATTGGGCTGGTAGTGAATCAGGAATATGACAACTCTAAAAATTAAGGTTTGTTAAAAATGAAATTCCCAACCACTTGATTTTTACATCAGTAAACTATAACCCATTGCCCTTTCTTAATACAGAATGAATTAATCTTTTTTAAAACTAATATTTAATGCAGCCTTTATTATGTATGCTGTCTTTCCGTGTTGTTTTTGTAATGTGAACTTAATCCATGGTGATAATGTTGTGTAGCTCAGTTCTGATTTCCGTGTTTTGGAAATTTTGATTATTGTTCTGTTTCATGATTTGCATTTGGACCCTGCTGTCCCTCATGTCTGAGTTTGCCCACATTCCAAAAATATGCTTATTTAATTTACATGTTTTTCAGCTCGTCTGCCTGTTCCTGTCATCACTAATAACTCCTCAGACCGTTCATCATCATCATTATCATCAGGATCATCAGTGTGTAAATGTTCATTGGTGTGTTCAGTGGTGAATGTGGGTCATGTGACTCTCTCCTGGTTCAAAGGAAACAGTTTATTGTCCAGCATCAGTGTGTCTGATCTCAGCATCAGTCTCTCTCTACCTCTGGAGGTGGAATATCAGGATAAAAACACCTACAGCTGTGTGCTCAACAATCCCATCAGAAACCAGACTCAACATCTGGACATCAGTCAGCTCTGTCACACATGTGCAGGTAGCGTTCATCAGTGATCTGTCTTTTAATGTAACAATTCACCCAGAATTAAAAATAATTTCTAAAGCAGTTTAAAACCCATTTGTTGGTTCACCCTGGTTGAGTTTTCAGTTGACAAAAATAGTGCAAGCAACCAATCATCACAAGATGAAGCAACTAGTGCTCTCTGTTCAACACACACACACACACACACACACACACACACTTGTCAGGCACTGCTGCTTGTTCTATCGTGCCAATTTAAGTGGGCACTGTCCCGGCAAAATGTGAAAATTCAGAGTATGAACCATCCATTTTATTTTTTTCATTCAAACATAATTTAATGAGCAGAAGAGTTTAAAACAATAACCATTTGATTCCTCAGTTTTTTTTTCTTTCTCCAGGTTTTTATGGCAATTCTGTGAGTGTGACTCCATCCCTGGTTTATGCTGTGGTGGGCGTGGCCGCTGTTGCTCTGCTTGTTTGTTATGTCAGATCTAGAACTGATTGGAAAAAGAAAAAGCCACCATCACAACACTGACGCGATTCTCTCCTATACACACCAGGTGGCAATAACTCATAATTGTTCAATCAAATTCATGTGCACTTCCCACTGTAAATAAAATATGGCAAACGTGCTTCTTTGTAATCTACAAAAATTCTTTTTTCATTAAATCATCAATTACGCTGTATGCAAGACTGCAGTCTTAAATGCAATATGTCAAGCTCTCATAGCAGGTACAACAAAAGTTCTAATACAATGGTTTTCAGTTTTGTACCTGCCCATCTAAACCGTATGCCAGTGCGACTTACAAACATAAACATAACCACGGCAAAGAGTTCATCTAAAAATTGTCATTTACCTTTTATTTATTTATTTAGTTTTATTACTCCACACTTTGAAAGTCACTGACCTAAAGAATCAACAAACAAACACCAATGTAATTTGCGGATCATTGTCAATTTCATTCCATAGTTTAGGAATTCACATACATTCGTCTCGAAAATGACCAGCTGTTAATGTTGGTAATATTGAAAAGGGAAAAAAGGCCAAAAAAATAAAAAATAAAAAAAGGAGTTTAACAAGGCAGCACAGAGCTCGGTCAAAAAGCCTGTGAGTGTGAAGCAACAGCGTATGATGAGACATGTATTGACTTGCAGTGCTATGATACGGGGCAGAAAGGCAAGCATTATGGGAATGACAGCAGGGGTTGGGGTGGAGTCTTGTGGCTCTACATAAGAACCCTGAGAACATGAATAACTGCCAGTTTTTTTGTGTGTATCAGAGCTGAGAGAACATAAACATGGCATTCATGAAGTTTTGTGATCTTAATGTATCACATACTGTGATTTTGTACAATAATGAAGTAATCTCTCTAAGTCAGTTGTTTTTAATGGTCATTTTAACTCTGCTGTGTCTCCTTGCAAAATGTAGATTTGTTAGAGGGGAATTTGGATATGCAAAAAAAAAAAAAAAAAAAAAAAACCCGGCCAATGTTGAACATGTTCTTCAGTCTTTCATTTCCTATATATTACACATGTTGGTTCTGCCACAATCTGATCAACTTATTGCCATCATTTACTCATCATCATGTCATACCAAGCCTACATGATATATTATGAAGAAGATATTTTGAAAAATGTCTTTTTTTATACAATATTTTTATACACATTTTATACAATAAGAGTGAATGTGGCCCAATGTTGTTTGGACCCCAAAGTTCTTTAAAATATTTTCTTTCATGTTAAAAAGCAAAGAAAATCAAGAGCAAATCAGGTTTCCCTCTCCTCAGTCAAGTGTTGTAATGCTGATGGATGCAGGTGTGCAAAACCATTGTGGTGAAATGAGAGACTGCTGCTTGATTGATCAGTGTCCATTGACGGTGGAGTATATGGTCTCTTCTGTCCCTTTAGGCTTCTGTAGGACAACACAGACAGAAGATAAGAAGTCTCAAGACAAAAAATAGGAGGCTCATTTTTATAGCATTTCTATAATTTTCTGTACAGCAGTAAGTTCTTACTTTGAAACACATTTTAAAAGACAATTCATATGCATCTAATATTTAGTGGATGCTATTGTTGAGATGTATAGCTGAAAAAAAAAAAAAAATCTATGCTTTGATCATTCCAGAGTAATCACAGTACTGAAAACCTCAGTTCTTCATACCAGAAGCTGGCAAAGTCACAAGGAAGAAGAGCATTGTCTTCTGATTAATGTGCTGCTAATGTGTTACAGAACTATTCCAGTAAAAGTATACTGCCATTGCTACAAGCAAACATTTAAAAACTTTTTAGTTTTTTTTTTTTTTTTTAAACACAACAAAACATAATTTTATAATTTTTATCTGGTGTAAAAGTGAACATGCCCATGTGAGTCATACCTTGTTTTGTACATTTGGTAAAAATGTTGTTTCGGCATAAGCTACCTCACTGTCATCTGTCTGAACTGTTTCAGCTGCACGTGCAGATGGTTCAGAATAATTCACTACAGTCAAGAATTAAAAAACAAACAAACAAACACACAATCATAATAGAATCATTGATAGCAATCATAAAAACATGAATGCACATAAGCTTTTTGCATTAGCTTAAGATAAGACCTGCCTTTTGGCCTTGATTTTCTGTATTTCCTGTAAAGACAGCACATCACAATTGCTAGCATTGCCAGTACTACCGCACATATTAATGCTGGAACAAGCAATGGTGAATGGCAAGCTGAAATTGAAAGAGGAAAAACAACAATTATCATTCATCTGTGCCTTTAAAGAATAAATAGAAACACTGTTTATGGAACAGCAATGATATGAAGGCAGAAAAGAAATTCAAATGTTTTTTGAAATTTACATTCATTGTAAAGAACACCCTTTAAATAAATTTTCATTTTGACTTCCAGTATATAAATATGCAGTCGTGCCTTCATTTTTATCTTGCATTACCCTACAGCACTACTGTAGGTTGTTGGTATAATTGTCAAAAATGGTCTGAAATAAGTACTGATTTATATATAAAAGTACCAAGTATCAAAAAAGCTATTTAGCTTAGTAAAAAAAAAAAAAAAAGAAACCTATGTGGACATACCTTTACATTGTTACATTAAAAGACAGATCATTGATGTACGCTACCTGTACATGTGGGACAGAGTTGACTGATGTCCAGATGTTGAGTCTGGTTTCTGATGGGATTGTTGATCACACAGCTGTAGGTGTTTTTATCCTGATATTCCACCTCCAGAGGTAGAGAGAGACTGATGCTGAGATCAGACACACTGATGCTGGACAATAAACTGTTTCCTTTGAACCAGGAGAGAGTCACATCACTCACATTCACCACTGAACACAACAATGAACATTTCTGACCTAATGATACTGATGATGATGATGATGATGATGATGAATAGTTTGAGGAGTTATTAGTGATGACAGGAACAGGCAGATGAGCTGAAAAACATGTAAATTAAATAAGCATATTTTTGGAATGTGGGCAAACTCAGACATGAGGGACAACAGGGTCCAAATGCAAATCATGAAACAGAACAATAATCAAAATTTCCAAAACACAGAAATCAGAACTGAGCTACACAACATTATCACCATGGATTGTGAAAAGGCCCACAAAGCACACTGCTATATATACACAAGGTGTAAATTAACCAACAAGACACAGGTGTATAATTTGGGAAGACAGATATGAAACAAGAACTAAACCAATTACAAACTAAAAGTCAAAATAAGTTTACATTACAAAACCAAAAACACGACAGCACACATAACATTAAATATTAGTTTTAAAAAAGAATAATTGGGTTTAAATGGGTTATAATTTGCTAGCGTAAAATACAAGTAGTTGAGAAATACATTTTAATTTGAACAAACCTTAATTTTTTAGAGCTGTCATATTCCTGATTCACTACCAGTCCAGTAATAAGGTTCATGTGCAGTTATACACATTCTATGTTTTTAAGTCATATTTGTCTTACCATAGACAGTAACACTGAACGTCTTGTCTGAGTTTCCTCTGTTGCTGCGGATCTGTAGTTTATAAAGTCCAGAGTCTGTGCTTCTGATGTTTCTAATGGTCAGAGATCCAGTGAAAGAGTCCAACTGCAGTCTGTCTCCAAATGTCACATTACTGCTAAACATATCAGTGCTGTGCTTATAGAGTTCAGCTATACGAATCTCTTTAGGTCCAAACATCCACAGTATCTGATCATCTCTCTGTACTTCAGTAAAATCAGTGTTTAGAGTGACAGAATCTCCCTCAGTTACTGATACTGATTTCACATTATCTGTGTCACCAAACACACCTGAAACACAATCAGAAACATTTTTGCAAAATTAATTGTAATGAAGGTTTACAAAAAGAAGAAGAAATTTATAAATAGAATTTATTAGTAGTAATAGCAATACTAATAATTTAAAGTGATACTGTAATGTTTGTTAGATTTGCAGGAACAAAACTATATTTTATACTATTCCCTGTGTATGTAAATAAATTGTATAATATTAACATAACAAGCAAAAAGGGAAATGAAAGACTAAACACACATTTACCATGAACAAAATAACATAAAATGCATAAAAAGCACTCACATTTTTACTCTTTCATTTTCTTTTTCTGTTAAAATTTCTTACAGTTTTTTACAGTAGTTAGTGTCCACCTCTAAATAAGTTCTAAATAAGAATTAATCTTAAGTTTATTGAGTTTTGAATGGTCATACACTGGCAAATAAAATCAACAAAACAAAACAAAAACAGCCACTGGATATTGCAGAATATTATACTGTGCGTGCAAGGGCGGGTGCTTATTGGGAATGTTAATAACTGTTATTTATAATTCTGGGTTATAATTATGTTTAGTGTTAATTAAACGTGGTTATGTTAAACTGTGTCGGTTTGAAGTACCGTGGAGATTAGTGCTCCCTTTGTGATCCTGTTAAAGTTTAGATATGAATGTGTGCAACATTGAAAGAACAAAGAATGTTGCGCTCTTATAGTTTCCCAATGGTTTAAGATTCCCAATGATCCAGCAGTTCAGCGCAATTTCCATCAAAGCTAATCCACTACGTTACGTGCGTAGATTGTTTGGTGGGCAAGCCTAATCCATCCCATATTTTTAAACTCACAGAAATTCTCACATTTAATCCTAACCTTTGGTTTTGGTCACAATCTCTAACGTGTTATATGACAAAGATGCAGATAGATGATCCAGCGCTATCTAAAGGAGCATAAGCGAATAAATATCATCTTTCTGAGTCGAAGTGACACAGTAAAACACTTACCATCCATAGCCAACAGGAAGAGACATAAGAACGTTGTTTTATTAATAATAATCCTCATTTTGTCCTAAAGATAACTGAATTCCACATGATGTGTTATACAAGATCCGTCAAGTGTCCGATGGACAAAAGACAGGAACACGATCTGACGCGGATCCAACGCATTCAAACGACTAAAGTCTACAGATTAATTTACACGATTTAATCAAATCGATGATTAAGAAATATTTTTTTTTCTCGACGAACCTACAAATTAAAAAGGAATTTTTTTTTCATGTGCAGTGCGCTTGAGTCGACCTCACTGTTTTTAGTCCCGCCCTGACTATAACAGAGTGAAGTAGTTTACATTATAGGCTTCTGTGTATTTTGTACTGTTTTGCGATTCAAGCGAGATTTTGAGTTAAACTATAGTTTTTGAGGAAAACTATCCCAGTTTTATTTATGTGAAAAATTGCGCAGTTTTCAAATTATAAATGTTATTAACTATTATTAGCCTATTATTATCTTTTTGTTCTGTTCTGTTTTGTAGGACTTCGTTCACTCTCTTTGACCTTACTGTGTTACTGTGTTTTGGAATAAAATTGGTTGGGGGTTGGTTAAAGCTTGTAGAACATCTTGGACCAGCAAGAAACCAGCCACCAGCCGAAAAGCTGTTTTTTTTTGGGATATATCGACATGATTGTATTGCAGCTAGGCCTAACATATGCTTGATGCACTCTTTAAACTTTAGTATTTGCCTCTGCTACAGCTTTTGTTAAGTGAGAAAAGGCAGTATTAAGATCAGGCCATCAGAAGCACCTCATCCACCTACACCATGCACTGGTACCGCATGTGCACACACCACCACGCATCCATCTCTAGAAATTATTGTTGTGCACAGGTTGCATATTCCACTGGTACAAACCACACTTTGGTACACAACTTACAAGTACAATACCCTGACCTAGATTTATAATAACAATACATTTATTGAGGTGGTTAAAAGTTGCACATACACAGTAACAATTCTTTGAAGCATTCGCTTAATTTATTGGACTTCATTTGCTAAGCCTACTAAACATAATTCATACACATTGAAGAATGCAGTGCAGTGCAAACTCTACAATCTGAACGATAAACCATGTTACAGTCTAATCATTGCTGTGGTTTTCAGCTCTTCTCTGAACCCAAAGCCCCTTCCTCATCTTTTTCACTCTTCTACAAAAACCCAAAGCAAACTGAGGCCTCTGATCTGACTCAACCATCTGAGATCTCAACGATCTCTTTGTGATGTTTGCAGGAAAGAAAGATGCAGGTTCTCACAGCTCAGGCCTAAAAATTCCCTTCAGAGCAGCGCAACTCACAACAGATTGATGATTCCAATATTTAAACAATAAAAAACAGTGCACAAAAATAATCAGGTGAGCACAACCATAAACCTAATTAGGTCACACGGGCTGAAGCGCATGCCTTGAGATCGTCTGTTGCATCACGTACAGAGTGACCACCACTTCCTGTTGAGATGCAACGAAGATCAAAAAGGTCAAAACCAAAATGCAG
Organism: Spinibarbus caldwelli; assembly: GCA_039654775.1. NCBI lineage: Eukaryota > Metazoa > Chordata > Actinopteri > Cypriniformes > Cyprinidae > Spinibarbus > Spinibarbus caldwelli. Next base: position 11,414,648 of record CM077230.1, on the reverse strand, counting down.
CGTGCACGCAGTTGTCCTTTTTCACACAAACTAGTCACCCTTGTGTTAGCGTCAACTTTCGTCATTTACGGTCACCAGCGTTATGGTCGTAGAAGACGTGTAGATAGTATATTAAAATGCAAATGAAGCCTTTCAAATACATTTATTCACCCGATTTTTAATAGCGTTTGTAACAAACTGCTCAGTTCTGTCAAGTAGAACACAGAGTGTAGTTTGATTATTAGTTGAAAAAACAGTAAATTACTTTACAAATGTCCACAAATGTCACTTTTTACCATTAAATAAGCATTATATTCAGTGAGTATGCTTGATTATCTGACATGACATTATGGTGCCACAAGAAACAGTTTGAAGTTGGAGTTTAACGTCCTCCCACATATGTGTTTCCAAAACAAATGAAGTAAATGTTTCCATTGCTATTTCTGATATCAAGGAAAAAGTAGTTTGGGCAGTTATGACATGGTTTAAAGGTAGCAGAGCTGTGTACTATAAACATGTTCCCCCAACAGAGAGATTTAGAACCAGTTTGGACATAAAATCCCGAATTATTTTCCATGTAATTATTGCTTTTATAGAATTATGTACTTTCCTTTTACAGACAAATAATTGCTAATAGCTGTCACAGACTGAACTAAAACTTAATGTCATAAAACCCTCACTTCACACTCTTTTCACACGTTGGGTTCTGGTAGGCCACCATTTCCTGTAGATCAGAGAGATAGCACTCTTTCCCGTGGTCCCGTTAGATTTATGCTGAGCAATATCATATTTATGTACTGAACTCCAGTTGACTGATCAACTGTTGTTAGGTTTTGATCTTTTAAAATGTCCATTGTTTTTTTTTCATCCCATGTTTTGTGGTCATGATTATGATTCAGACTGAGCTTGTATCTCCAAAGAGACAGTAAAGTGAAAGGGCTTCAGTGTTTTAACTACCTCACTGGTCGAGTCGGTTCCCAGGTTGGTTGCCAAGTTACCGCTCCCAGATGACCGATGATATCTGATACGTGCACCAACTGTCTTTTGTTTGCATACAGTGTGATATCTCAGCATGACACAAAACACAATGGATAGGGGAATTTTTGGATTCTGTGTGACATGGACAACAGACCATCAGTGTCCACCAGTGCTTAAACACTCATTTCCTATTTCTAATAATAAACTTACTCCGTAACCGAGGAGATCTTTTACACTCAGAGGATTTTGGTCTGGTTAATGGCAGTCTAAGGGAGGAGCCCAGTGTTTATACTGTAACTTGATCTGTCTCCAGTAAGTGTGGTCTGATTTACATGTTTACAATTGGTAGGGTTTAGTTTGAGGGGCTTGAAGGTAGGAAAGTTTTGTACATAAAAAAGTGGGATTCCCTGATCTTTCCAGTGTTCAGTATCAGTGTGGTTTATCAAGATACATCATTATGTAAGCAGCCGATTATGTAATGGAAGTGGGCTTTATAGTTAAAATTTTGCTTAGAACTTATATATCAGTTCCTCATTTTAAGACCTCTTATTTTCCTTTCAGATGCACACTTCCTTGTTTTACAACGGTTTTGTCTATTAGAGACAAGATTCATAATACTGAATCAAAAATGAAACCGATAACTAGGAAAACGTGCGAGGTAGAAGAGAAACTGCAGACCTGTAACTGTGCATCAATACAAGTTTCGTATTTTTATCTTGGTCTGTCACTCTTTCACTTACCAAACCGCATCCTGTGTCAGAGGTCTCATGACAGACCATTTGAGGCATCAGAGTTCTTTAAAAAGACCCAGCTTCCTGTGACAATGAAGTACAGTCTACCATGTTTGTCCTTTCCTCTACAAATATTGACATCAGTTCTCTGTTCAAAGAAAGCACACCTAACCTACAACTGTGAGAACAATACAGTATGGTTAAACACACTGTGACAATTTCTAGCAAAGATTGACACCAGAAAGATATCAGGAAAAGGATCCATTTTTTTCTTTCTGTACCCTCCCCCTCTCTCCCGGTCTTCTGTGCAGTGTTTATCTCACACAGGGAAAAGGGAGCTTGGGGATTTCCATGGAAAACAAGTGCAGCTGCTTTAACTGACATTACAGAAAGCAGAAATTGAGCCTCGGGGTTCTGACGCATGCCATAAAACCACAAGTTCACAAGAAACATAAGAGTAATAGTTAGCTAATATATTCTAATCATTTCTATATTCTAGTTTCTTTAAATAACTATGCAGTTTTCCATAAAATTCATACAACAATGAAAAGTATGTATAAATGCAACAAAAAGCTGTTAATCTTAAAGATCCACAAAGCATTTTGTTTACTTTGCTCTGACCCCTAGAGGCGTCTTTGCTTACAAAACCCTTGCATTTTGAGGACGTTTCTCAGGTGCCCTTCACTACTAAACAAACCCTTATCATCGGGAGAAATAACCTAATATTTGTTACCACCTCCATCTTACCACATCCCTGCTTTTCATTCTATTCTATTCCATTTTATCATCTATAGCACAACTGTACATACCACTTATTTATCTCTCAATTTATTTTTTTCAGATTTTTGTCTATTTATATTTAAGTGTAATTTTTTTTTTTTTATTCTCATATTTTTATTGTCTGTGTACTGGAAGTTTATGACACAAAAACAAATTCCTTGTATGCGCAAGCATACTTGGCAATAAAGCTCTTTCTGATACTGATTCTGAAACGCTCACAAGCAGGGTTGCCAGGTTTTCACAACAAAACCCGCCCAATTGCGACTCAAAACCAGCCCAAAACTAGCCCAATCGCTTTTCAGGGGGATTTCAGGTAAAAAATCGCGTTCCGGTGGGATAAAATACACGTTTTTGTTTTGGTGGGGTTCCCCTGATAAATGTCGCTTCCCAGGGGCTAAATATCAGGTTATTAGGGTCGCTCCAACCCGCGGACATAAAAAACATCCCGCGGAAAGAGCGTAAAAGTAGCCCAATTCCGCGGGAAACCGCGGACTTGGCAACACTGCTCACAAGTCACAACCCGTTACTGAGGAGTTATTTGCCAGGGCAAACCATTTTACAAAATAGGTGAATCGTAAAATAAATATATGTGATATATATAGACACTATTTATGTGTACACCCTGTATCATAATAAAGAGTTTAGCATGAGATTATACTTTTTCGCGAGTAGTATGTAGACCTAAAGGACTGTCCTCATCTCGAAACCTGAGAAAACGCTCTTTATTTTCCCGCCGGCGTCAAACGTCAAACTCCCCCGCGTTATTTTCCACGCGCCTCATTACAGAAACCTGCAGGGATGTAAGGTAAAAGACACATAGCCTACCTACGTTAAATAGTTTCTGCCACCTTCTGGTCGCTAAATGTTATTATTTCAAAGTGGCGAGAAAGACAGAAATCACACAGAAATCTACAAAATAAAATCTATGAAACATAACTTCTGCTGGGAGAAATAAAGTTAATTTAAAACAGACATTTTATTTATTAAGAAATTAATAAATTTTCCCAAACACAAACATGATTACACCCACAATCTTTAAAATGATAAAAAAAACAAAAACAAACAAAAAACATTTTTTTTCTTACACATTCCCATTTCAGCAAGACTAGATTTGTGTTTCCACCTGAAGTAGAGCTAGAAGAAACACTTGGTGCTAAATAACAAGTATTACTGGGCAAAGGAAAAAACAAACAAACTATATGCCCAGAATTTTTTATATTATATAAAGGGCGTTTTGTCTAAACTTTGCTGCCACCAACTGGAATATTTGAGTATGTGACAACTAATATGTAGCATTGTGGGGGAAAAGTGCAAAAATAGTGCTGAAATATAAACAAAAAAGGTGCTGAAATACTGAGACACTGAACCTTTAAGCCATAAGCAACCTTGAGAAATAAACAAAATGTTATATTAAACCTGTGTACAAACAGACTGGAGCCAGATGGTTGACCTAGTTTCTGAACAGTATTTCACCAGAATGAAAAAAATACAAGTTCATTCAAGATATATTAGCTTGGCGTTGCAGGAAGTTGTTATTATGATCCTGTTGTGCTGAACCGACTTTTCAAGTAGACTAACTATGATTCAGAATTGCAGAAGTGTCTTGTGAATATTGCACGTCCCCAATTTACAGTTTTTCTCGATTGCTAACACACTATAACTGATTCATTTGGCACAATTTTCCAAACCATTCATACAGTTCTCTAAACAAAGACACGTTTCTAAAAACTTTTAACATTCCACCTGCTTTCACACATGCTCCAATTTTCTCAATGTTTTCTGCAAAACTCTGCACAATAACAGCATCATTTTGCAAAGGTTTAACCATGTTATTATTTAGAAAACACAAATACACAATATAACTACCTCAAGAATCACAAAATGAACACAAATAGCACACATTTATCCGTGTTTGAACATTCAGTAGCAAAACTGATGACACAGCAGTCAGAATTTCAGGATGATATGAACAAGAGCACAGGTGGTTATGTGTTTTGGAACATGAATCCTGGTAGTGGGAGACAAAGAGGAATAGGATGAGAAAAGAAAAATTAAGGGGATGAGGTCAAAGGTCATTTGTTCCTGATGAAATGTAAAGCACTATATTTGAGCATGTTCTTGTGCAGGAATGATCATAAGGAATGCTGCCTGCAGGCTCATCTACTTACACATTACAATTACAGTACATAGTAGCAGTACTTCAGATGAGAGAACTTGTACTGTAAATACTGTAGCACACACCCTCAAACTCGTAACTGTTGAACTGTAGCCCCAATTTGTAGCCAAGTACTTCTTACATGTATTTGTGCAGAACTGAGAGTCGACTGTCTAGGGGAGGCAGAGAAAGTCTTTTCTCAGAAGACAAAGAAACTGTTATAGTATAACAAATAAGGATATTACCAATACTGTAATGCAACTTTGCAGAGGATGCTGTATTTATTTATTTATTGTTGCACAGAAACTGACAGGACATTCCAATGTGTGTTTTTACTGTATATTCAGTTGTTTGGTTTTTGTACTTTTCTCTTCTAGTGCTTTTCATCTACTGTAAGATAACTTTACAGTAGTGTAATGAAAGTAAACTTTTCTTAAAGTTTATTGGTGAATTTTACTGTATCTACACAGCTCTATTTATGCGGCATACTGTAACAGACATTGACTTGCAAGATGTTTTCTGTTTCCCAAAAGGAGGTTTTTGTAACAGTGTTTTGAAGGATCTCACTAGTGTTCTCTAGTCAGGAAAATAGTCTGTGTATTTGACAGCTTTGTGTGTCATCTGAGGCCAAAGATTAGATTCTGACAAAAGAGAATATGTTTTTGACTAAAATGTTTGACTTTGACATGAAAGTCTGAAGTTTGCACAAATTGGTGTGTAGTTTTGAGATTGTGTTTATAGTTGTGAGAAAATGATGAATTGTTTCATGAATTGTGTGTTAGCAATAGAAAAAAAAAAAACTGTAATATTTTTCCGTCATTGTCTTTTGATGAACGAAAACATGTTCTAACATAGTAGCTCAAAATTGATCAGAAATTACTACTCTGCTTTGCTCTTTGCAATTTTTTTTGTTTTTCCTTCTCCTTGTACCCCTATTTTTACAGTACTGTACCCTGCATCTCACAAACTTGTCCTTTGTCTCTGTGATACTGTAATTTTTGTTCTTTGTTGATATGAACCTGCAACCAGTCAAAATCTATTGAGCAGTCAGTACTGTTAACAAATGGAAAGCACAATGTTCAGGGCCATACAATTTGTTCATTGTACAGTATACAGCCTACAATGCACTGTACTACAGTATACAATACTAAAAGGGACAAAAATCAAAGGAGTAAACATGTGATCAATGTGCTTCTTCTTGTCTTTGGGCTGGATCAGGCCAGAGCACTTCGTCAACATCACAAGCAATATTGTCCCTCCTGAGGCAACGGGGGAAGAACCTCTTGTGTGCCGTATGCAGCCCTGACATGATTCCTCACCTATATCACCACAGGCTAAATCCATGGGTTCCAGCAGATTTACTCTGGTGTAGGGTTGTCTATCTTATACTTTCCATCTCCAAGAGGAGAAAAACTCCTCAATCGGATTCAGGAAAGGCGAGTATGGCGGGAGGTACAAGTTAATAAACTGCCCATTGATGTTAAACCATTCCCTTATCTGAGCAGCTCGGTGGAAACTGACATTGTCCCACAATATCACATAGGTGGGAATGGGATTCTTGTTTAGCTCTTGACCCTGCTGCTCTTGAACCTGCTGCTCAAATAAAATATCTCTTAGATTGGCAATAAATCTTAGAAGGTGCTGGGTGTTATATGGCCCGAGTGTAACATGGTGATGTAGAACACCATGGTTGCTGATAGCAGCACAGATTGTGACATTGCCACCTCGCTGATCAGGGGCTTCAACAATGGCCCACTGTCCAATCATGTTTCGGCCTCTCCGTCTCCTCTTAGTTAGATTGAAGCCTGCTTCATCGACAAAGATGAAGTCATGGGGTCTGTCCAAGAATTCAAAGTCAAATATTGTCTGTGTAGAAATACAATCTACTGTATTTAGAATTTTGTAAGTCGTACAGAGACAGTGCTATACTGTAGAGTACAATTAGGCCTACTGTATGCTCTTCTGATTCACATACATTGTACTCAAGAGTAATGTCATTCACATAGTATGTGTTAGTACTGTTGACAATCTGGATTACAGTAAATGTTTCTGAATGTACACTTACTTGCACATACTGAGCTCGCAGTTCTTTCACCCTTGGTGAGTTGCGCTCAAAAGGTACTCTGTATACTTGTTTCATTCGCATCATGTTACGATGGAGGACACGGTCAATTGTGGAAATGCTCACACTGTCGATTCCCTGGAAGTGTGTGTTGTCTTGTATCACTCATTCCTGGATTTCTCTGAGTTGTATTACATTATCTTGAAGGACCATGCCCACTATAACGGCCTCTTGCTCCCGAGTGAATATAGCTGTCCTTCCACCTGCATGTGGCAGCCTTGCAATTCTACAAAAAGTATGTGTGCAGTTACAACAAATATTCATGCAGTACTATACATACAGTGATGAACTTTACAAATGTCTATTGAAATAGCTGCATATAGTGTAGTACAGTAAATTTGCAATTACAAAAATACAGTGAATGTCCTTACTATGGTGGACACAGAAAATCGGCTCAAACTGGGTTGCACTCTGAGTCCTGCTTCCCTCATTGTCAGTCCATGGACAAGAAAATGATCTATGACTGTTGCTCGAATTTCATCAGATATTTCCACTCTTTGTCTTCCTCTTCGTCCTCCTCTTCCTCTTTCTTGCCCTCCTCCTCCTCCTCCTCCTCTTCCTCTTTCTTGCCCTCCTCCTCCTCCTCCTCCTCTTTCTTGCCATCCTCCTCCTCCTCCTCTTCCACTTTCTTGCCCTCCTCCTCCTCCTCCTCCTCCTCCTCCTCCTCCTCTTTCTTGCCCTCCTCCTCCCCCTCTTCCTCTTTCTTGCCCTCCTCCTCCTCCTCCTCCTCCTCTTTCTTGCCCTCCTCCTCCTCCTCTTCCTCTTTCTTGCCCTCCTCCTCCTCCTCGCCCTCCTCCTTCTCCTCCTCCTCCTCCTCTTCCTCCTCCTCCTCTTCCACTTTCTTGCCCTCCTCCTCCTTCTCCTCCTCTTTCTTGCCCTCCTCCTCCTTCTCTTCCTCTTTCTTGCCCTCCTCCTCCTCCTCTTCCTCCTCCTTCTCCTCCTCCTCCTCCTCTTCCTCCTCCTCCTCCTCCTCTTTCTTGCCCTCCTCCTCCTCCTCCTCTTCCTCTTTCTTGCCCTCCTCCTCCTCCTCCTCCTCCTCTTTCTTGCCCTCCTCCTCCTCCTCTTCCTCTTTCTTGCCCTCCTCCTCCTCCTCGCCCTCCTCCTTCTCCTCCTCCTCCTCCTCTTCCTCCTCCTCCTCTTCCACTTTCTTGCCCTCCTCCTCCTTCTTCTTGCCCTCCTCCTCCTTCTCTTCCTCTTTCTTGCCCTCCTCCTCCTCCTCGCCCTCCTCCTTCTCCTCCTCCTCCTCCTCCTCTTTCTTGCCCTCCTCCTCCTCCTCCTCTTCCTCTTTCTTGCCCTCCTCCTCCTCCTCCTCCTCCTCTTTCTTGCCCTCCTCCTCCTCCTCTTCCTCTTTCTTGCCCTCCTCCTCCTCCTCGCCCTCCTCCTTCTCCTCCTCCTCCTCCTCTTCCTCCTCCTCCTCTTCCACTTTCTTGCCCTCCTCCTCCTTCTCCTCCTCTTTCTTGCCCTCCTCCTCCTTCTCTTCCTCTTTCTTGCCCTCCTCCTCCTCCTCTTCCTCCTCGTCGCCCACCTCGCATACACACTCGTCCTCGTCCTCTCACATTGTTTCTTCTATCCATTCTCAGACTTTCTCCGTCCCACCTTCAACAACCTGTTTGCTCTCTGAAGTGGCTTATATTGGTTGTGTCACATCATTTGAAACAGGTTACATCAATTTTGAGTGGTTGTGTTCAATCAATGACATGTGTTCTCTATTTGTATTTGATTGTTGCCACTTGTGTTTACCAGTATGGATGACATGTGCATTAGAGTGCAGAATGTGTTTTGAGAATGAGAATGTGTTTAGAGTTTTGCTGAAAAGTCAAAGTGAGATCTGCAAATTGTGTTTTACCATGTGAAATGGTTTAAGGTATTGACAACAGACTGCACAATTAGCTAAATGAGGTCAGGCAACTGAGAACGTTGTTCAGCCAATGGGTTTTAGTGTTTTAGCAATTGAGAAAAACTGTAAATTTGTTTTGAGAATAAAAATTTACTTCTCCCTGAGAACTATATGTTTTTAACAATGTGTTTTCTATTTTTCTGGTGTATTGTTTACTGACTGCTTGATAGTCGATATCATTTTGATCACTTTGTTTATGATTTGAGAGCAGTGCTTGATTTTGAACACAGGTAAAACTGTTTTGAGGCGAAAGTTTCATTTTGCGAGAGGAGTCAGAGGTTTTGTAAATAGTGCTTGAAGATGAGGTTTTGTGCTTAATGGTTTCAGAAAATGGAGCAAGGTTTCAGAAATTGTGTTTTAGCAATTGAGAAAAACTGTAAATTAACTCCTGAAAGGTGCTGTAGGGGGCAGCATTTACATATTATGTAGAAGTGCAAAGGAATTCTATAATCTCTGAATTCAAGACAATGGAGATAAATTAATATTGTTCTATTTCAACTATATGTAGAAATCTGCATTTAAAAAAACACCTGCAGTATGTAATTTTAGCATGAAGAATGGCAAGTTAAAAGCAGAGAAAAAAAGAAACAAAAACAGCCTTTATTAAAAGCCATTTTGAATTTATTTATGTGTGATCCATACAGAGATTAAAGTTACACCGCAGGTCATAGTTAACTGGGAAGAGAAAAAAAAATTATAAATTTCCAAGGAGCATTTCTTTGATGTAAAATATATGCAATGCAGACATATAACTGCAGATGGTTTTCAGGATGATCATTAGGATTCAGCTAATGATAATGATATATCCTTTATATATATATATATATATATATATATATATATATATATATATATATATATATATATATAAAGCAGTTTAAATGTTGACTGCTATCTTACTAAGATGCAATTTTATATAGTTAACTCTTTATTATACTTTAGTATACTCTTTACATAAATGGACTATGGGATGAACATATTTAGAAAGGCTTTGAACCCTGTTTTGTTTTTAGGTAGTTGAATATAACTTAAAAAAAAAAATAAAAAAGTCCAAGACAAACATTACTGTTGCTCATCAACAGCAGCAGTTACTAGGTGACAAGAACATATTTTTTTAGTAGGCTACACCATCTCATTTAACTATGCCCGGTCCAAACTTCATGGCCTTTTGAAGGATACAGCCTTATTGGGACACAGCTACTAAAAACACTCTAGGCAATTCTCGGCCGGTACTCCACAGAACGTGAATTGACATTGACTGGACTATATATCCAGAGGCAGAACAAACAGTCTGTGTGCAGCATAAGTCTGTTACTTCCTTATGGCCAATGCTTGACCCTGTTTTGTCACTGGGTGTGAATTGCAAAATGTTTACTAGCAAACTGGATCAGGCCTGTCCTATCCCATATTAACAATGCAAGCTCGTTAATTTAGATGGCTTATTTTCAAACTGTAATTATGTCAGATTTCCAACATTTACATATTCTGTATTTAGTGCTGGTATTGTGCCGTGTATAAAGATTTTAAAATACATATTTATTTTTATTTTTATTTATTTTTTTACCTAGTCTTTTTAATATTCCTGATAACCAAAACAGACAGAGCATTTCAATTGGCCTTTGCTGCCACCAAGTGGAATTTTTGAGCATGTGACAATTAGTATTAGACGGAATCAAAGAAATCATGAGGAAAAAGGTGCAAAAAATATGCAAAAACTGTTAAAATACTAATTTCCCCAAACCCTTAACTTTAAACCATGATCTCAAATTTATAAACCTATGAAGAAAAACCCTTATGTCTAAAAACTAGAGGCACTGGGTGACCTAAATACTGGATTCTGAACAGTATTTGATCAAAATGAAGGGAATACAAGTTTAGACAAGACATACTACTGGCGTTTCAGGAAGTTATAATGATGCTGTTATGATCCTATTGTGCTGAATCCACACTTTATCTAGTCTGGACAGGTACTGTCAGGTATAAAAAGATGAGCAGAAATTGCACAAGTGCATTAAAGGTTGTTTCGTGTCCCCAGTATAGAAAAACAACAACAAAACAAAACAAATAAAAAAATATTATGTCCAGTTTTAACATGTAAAGTATTAAAATTTGAAAACCCATAGAGTTGTGGCTGTGCAACCATACACTCAGCATGGAACTAATGGATTTCTGGATCCCCACTTCATGTTACAACACTTGGATTTACTACTACAACATCCTCCTGCAATAAAACAGAAACAACAACAGAAGGTAAACAGCTTGACAAATGATATAAACATAACAGCTACACACATTAAAAGCTGCAGATGGAAACTAGATTTTTCCATCCAAGTAGTCACATCAAACTACATAGATTTTATCTATAGATTTAGCTGTTTTTGTAAATAAATTACTATTAGCAGCAGATACTTTCTAACCCCCTTGTTTTTGTTTCCTATAAATCCAGTAGAAAAATACTCCAACTACCAAAAAAAACTGGAATCAGTGCTAAAAGATAGAAGGGTGGTGTAGGTCCTGTAAGAGAAACATAGGAACTTTGACGCATGACTGAATATTTCAGGCCAGCAAAAAGCAACAGTTAACATCTTCAGTCTCATACCTGGACATTGCTGACCAGTGATGTCCAGAGTCTGGTTGTTGATGGGATTGTTGAGCACACAGCTGTAGGTGTTTTTCTCCTGATATTCCACCTCCAGAGGTAGAGAGAGACTGATGCTGAGATCAGACACACTGATGCTGGACAATAAACTGTTTCCTTTGAACCAGGAGAGAGTCACATCACTCACATTCACCACTGAACACAGCAGCACATATTTGGACAGGAATGTACCTTCTGATGATAAAGAAAAGTTTGTGTTTCTTATGATAGGGATGGGCAGGCGAGCTGTAAAAAATAAGAATATTAAGATATAATGTGAATAAAGTGTGAGTGCTACTTGTCGGGTCCTGGCTAACTTTAAAGTCAAAGTGAGTAAACATTATGATAATAATAATAATAATAATAATTATAACAACAACAACAACAACAATAAACTTACATAACTTAAATATTACAACACACATCCAGAATACTTACCAAAAACAATGACAGTAAATGTCTTGTCCGTTACTTTGACCCTGTAATAAAGCTTATCGGGATCAGCGATATTAAGTTCCAGAGTCTGTGGTTCTGATGTTTCTGATGGTCAGAGATCCAGTTGTGCAGTTCAACTGTAGTCTGTCTCTGAATATTTCAAAATTAACATGATTAAGTTTAGCATTCACGCTAGAATAAATGTCAGCAATGCGGGTGTTTTGTGGTTTCAACGTCCATATTATGTGAACATCTCTCTCTATTGTTTCAACTTTGGTGGGTAGAGTAACAGAATCTCCTTCCATAACTGTTAATCTTGTATCAAAACCTGAAACACAGACAATACTGTGATCATAAATGAAAAAACAACAACAAAAACAACAACAACAACAACAAAAAAACATTAGATCTACGAAAAAAAAGGTTTTATAAAAACTTTAACAAAAACATTCTTCTCTTACGAAAAAGAAGTTTATTCAAGTGTGCTATTAGTATGCTTCTTTTAAACGAAAATAGGAAAGTATACTTTGTCTACTTTTTATGTACTTCTCAGAAATATACTTAAAATGACATTTTAGTATACTTGACATCTTCTGTACAGAATTTCCAAAAAGACACAAGTGAAGAAGAAACCAAAATAACAGATTCTTCCACATATAATCTAACACGATCATTAGACATAAAACAGCATCAAAACTGTGTAACGTTATGGAATAACATGTCACCAATGAAGAGATAATAATGTTATCTCTTAATAAAAGCTTTGGGGTGTTGATTGACTCCGTCTACATTTTAATTATCATTCTGAATCCAATTCGTGGTCTTTTTTCAGCTTTTTGTTCAAAATGTAGTTTATTTCTTTATTTTTTATTTAATCAAACTTACCCACATTCAAGTGTTTAAAAAAAGAATGCATGAAGCTAGAATAAAATGTTTTTGTTTACAAGCAGATACCCTGTTCTTTCTTTTGATGTTTTGTATGTTCAGATATTCATATAACAAAATATATACAAATTAATACCTAAATAGGGACATAGTAGTATACTTAAAGTATGATGTAAAGTTCACTTAAAAAAAATTACAAGTATACTTTCAGTATAAAACTACTAAACTAGTAGTTTACTGAGACTATACTTCAAAGTAAATGCTACTACAAGTATTTAATTAGTAAACTGTCAGTATACCTATAAGTTCACTTTTAATATAGTTGCAGTACAAGCTAAAACATTGACGTAAACTAGTTGTCTACTCAAAGTTTACTACTGTTATACTTAAAGTATACTTAAAAGTATACTTTTATATACTAGAATGTGGGTCAATTTAGTCCCAAGGAGTATTGAGGTAGTACACTTACAAATATACTACTAGTACACTGATATTTGTATACTTACTACATAAAGTATACTTAAAATATACTTGAATTTTACTTAAGTATACTTAATAAAATAAACTTGAAGTATACTACTTTTTGGTAAGGGCTGTTCTACACAGCAACATGTGAAAGCATGACCAACATAAAGTTTACCATCAACGATCCGTAAGAATAGACACAGCAGCAGAAACGAGAGATCCATATCGTTCGGCCAAACATCAGGAATAATTAAACTCCACATTTGGACCAGCCTACTTAAATCTGGGCCAACACGGAAATGAAATTAAACAATAAGCCGAAACTAAGGAACTATGAAGGATGAAAAAAGTCTAGTGAAGCGCTCCCCCTTCTACGAGTGTCTGCGCGTGCCTGAGTGACTGCAGTTACAACCCCTGCAAAAGTCAAGTTATGAGAATTGATCTATAACAGGGCTATTCAATTGGCGGCCCGCGGGCCCAATCCGGTGTTCTGTCGATTTGTGCTACCCTGTCAGATTTTGCTACCTCCCATTAAAACAGTAGGTAGTACAATTCGACAACGAAAAATGCTACCTGTCAAATTATGATTTATTAATGTCTACACCTACCACAACCCTAAACCTACCCTTACAGTAATGCAAATGGAGTAATTATGTGTTATATTCGCGGTTGTGGCTAGAAGGGATACAGCTACCGGAAACCAACAATAAATAATTTTTTCTACCTATTAGATTGTGTTTTATTAACATCTACACCTACCCCAACCCTAAACTTACCTATACATTAATGCAGATACATTAAATGTTGTTGTTCAGCGTGAGAAAAAGGACGCAATATTGATGTGCGCATGCGCAATAAGCTAAAATGTCAGGACACCAGCCCGCCAATCATCTTCATCCGGCCCGAGGGAGAAGTACATGCATATGGCCTGAATTGTTATTGCACTAATTAGTTTGTCCACAAGGTGGCACTGGCCCAGGCCAGCCGAAAAAGAAAAGAAAGAGACGCAAGAACAACAATCTACCGGAGATCGCAACATCAATAGACGTTGACAAGCGCTTGTATGAGGGAGTTATGAGATATCCACAACTCTAGTTTAACCGAGTATAAAGACAGTGTTATCGGTAATAACTTCTGGCGAGAAACTGCGCAAACACTGGACGAAAAGTATTATCAAATGAAGTTGAAAGGCTGCGCGTTCAGCTGTACGCATAAAACTGAGCCTTCAACGGACAAAAACACACACAATTATGACAAATGCGCAGTTTTGGCGAGTTACCTCATAAACGTATTCTTAAATGAGTTATATCTTAAATGAGTTATAAAGTCTTAAATGACCGTAAAGAGTTCGAATATGAATCGAATATGAATCGGGAGAATCGAATATGTGTCAGTTCTGTGTCATGTGCATCAGGTTTTAAAGAGACAGCGGTGATTTTAAAGTGAAATCTGCTGAAGTCTGTCTTTGATAGAAATGAAAGAATAAAAGAAAAACAGAAATCTTCACTGACTGCTCTAGTCGCTGATTAACTGTAGCTTGAATAAGAATAATCTGTTTAGTTTATGCATATACAATTTATAGTTTGTGAAGATTGTTTTAAAATCACTTAAATTAAAAGTTGTTATATATTTCAGAGCCTATTAAATGTTAAAAATAATGGCTTTTAATTATACTGTGGTGTTGAATGGCTATAATAAGGTAAAATGCATTTAATAGAGAGACTAGTAGCAGTATTGGAATCAATACTTCATTAATAATAGGCTACTTGGTAAAAAGATGCCATTAAACACATATTTAAAATATACTATATGTTGTTTCTACATTCATTTGGAGGTTCAATGTGAAATTATGATGATATCAATATATGTAAATATGCGATTAATTATAGAATTCTATAATTATAGAATTATATGATTAATTACAGAAAAATGTGATTTTTTTTTTTAAATTGATTGATAGACAGCACCAATGTTAACCTTTTATAGATGTTAGTGTTGGTAATATTAGTTTTTACTGCTAAACATGCATTTCAATTTAATTTCTAATTTTATAGGCCCCCCCCAGAAAGCGATCGGGACGGCCCCCACCCCCTTGGCCCCCTTCAAATTTTCAGTTCGATAATCCGGCCCTCAAATGAATCTAATTGAATAGCCCTGATCTATAATCAAATCACACAAGTCTTCATTATCCACATCCATGACATTTTGTTTTATTTTATTATTTGATTTCATTTAAATTACAAATAAAGCTGTTATAAATACTGTAGTTTTAATTTTTATTAATTTTTAAAACTGAAAAGTTCAATTAAATTACCTGTAAAAATATTTGTACAACATCTGAAAGCTGGTATAGGGGCATATCATCATTACATACATTGTACAAACGCTCTGAAACTGCGATAGTAGGCTATATACGTGTAAAAATACTGCTGGAAGGTAGGGACAGAATAGTCAAGTCAAACATTGTTTTATTGGTCGTTTGCGCGGCTTACTCGTTTTTTAAAAGAGACTCATTGCAGAATATTAACAGTAGAAACAATTGTGCAATACACAACACAGAGACTGTAAGCAATAATCTATAAATTGCATGTGTGTAAAAAAAACTTTAATATCTATATGATAATTTAAAATAAAATATTATGTGAAGAAATACAACAAGAACATACTCTGTACAACTGTAGCTTACATACTGTAGAAATTCAAACCTGCATTTTAAACAATAGAATTATGTAATTTTACAGAATTAGACAGAATAAGCAGATCAATCAATCAATCAATCAATCAATCAAACAATCAATCAATCAATCAATCAATCAATCAATCAACAGCAATAGTCCAACCACTTATCATCAGTGATTCTGAAGTTTCAGTGGCTCTAATCATCTGGCCCTGCAAGGTACTAAGCAACAGCATAGCAGCAGTGACCAAGACTAAGCAAATTTATCAATTTGAGGATTCTGCATGTGTTGCTGTACAGAAACCTCACGGCGAACCTGCTGGATAGTCTTGTCATCAAATTTCCTTTCAAAATAAGCAAAAGCAAATATACAGCTTCAAATACCAACAGTATCAACAGTCTTTAAATCAGTTTTTACCATCATGGTCTAAAGATTATCTGATCACAATTTTGGGAAGGTCAGATTTGACATAGAACAGGAAAAATCTAATATTGCAAAGCAACTGCAAAACTCAAATATTTTGAGTTTATTATAACAAATTATTATATTATATTATTATATATTATTATATAATTGTTATTATAAAATATAATAAAAGCCACATTTTCACAGACAGGCTTAAACTAAGCCAGGATTAGGACATAGTTCAATCAGGACATTTAAGTAATTTTTTTTATAAAAGCCCCTTGGAAAAATCATAACTGGTGTGAATCTTGAGACAAAACAAAGGCACTGATAGTTTTAAGATTTTTTATTCAGTTTTCTTTCAGTTGAAAAAGCTCAGACTTACATTTTATGCCTGTGAGGCTAAATGTTTTAAATGCTACATTTTGTTTTTAAGCTACACCCCATCAAATCAGTTTACCCCAAATAGTATGTACTTATACCTTTTGAAAAGGTACCACATCACTGACAGCTTTTGTACCATTTTTTGAGAGTGATGTACAGAAATAAATCACAACGTACATTTAGTTTTGCGAAAAACTTGTTTATTTCAAAGTGTTCATCTCTCCTTTACTTAAAAATCTCTTAAAACACTTAAAAATCTGAACTGCTGCATCTTTCTACAGTTTCTCCTTACCACTGTCGCCTTCAGTGTCCTCTGATGGAAATATTTACTGGGTTTACTGTACTTAAATGTTAAGTACAATACATTTTCATTTAACATTTAAGTAGCCAACAGTACAATTTTTATTATAATTTTTATTTAAAAAGTTTATTTGAACTTTTAGGTACAATACATTTTAATTTAATAATTATTTAAGTTTTTTATTTACCTGTATGTAGTGTAGTGGTAATGTTCAAACTGTGTATTTACAATGTTTAAAGTGGCTGACAATAGTAAATATTCTTATTAGGAATAAAACTGCTTCGTTTTTCGCTTTGAATTGTGCAGAGCTGTAGCTGAATAGTTAGGCCTACTATGCTACTGTATTTTAATGTTGGGCATTATGGTGGTACTTGGAGAGCCAAATATTTTCTGAGGTGGTACTTGGTGTAAAAAGTTTGAGAACCACTAAAGAGAAGGAAAATACCAGGTTCCAAACAGTCGTTGATCAAATGAAGAGAATACAGGTTCAGACAAGACATCAGCTTGGAGTTCCTGGAAGTTATAGTGTTATTAAGATCTTCATGCATCTGCATGTTGTCACATGTCCTCAGTTGGAAAAAAAAATAAAGAATAGAAAAATAAAAAATACTGATGATCTTTCTGATGATGCAGAACAGTTCTTTTTTGACTCTCTTAATACAGGGGAATCTGTAAAACACAATAGTATATAAAAATATGAACACCAACATATCTGTAACATTACAGCGCTATGTTTGGGGCCACAAAGCAAGCAAGCAGACAAAACTTAAATTCTGTAAACATAATGAAAATAATGTTGAAAACCCCTCACGTTAGGCTATTTTGTTTTATAATACACATCCAAAATACTCACCATAAACAGTGATATTAAATGTCTTTGACTCTGTTCTTCTGGTCAAATAGACAACATTTAGATAATAAAGCCCAGAGTCTGTGGTTCTGATATTGTTGATGGTCAGAGATCCAGTTTTACGTTCCAGCTTTAGTCTGTTGCTGAACCATTCAGAATTAACATAATAAGAATTATCATTACTTGTAGGACGAAAGTCAGCAATGCGGACGTGTTTTAATCCAAATGTCCACTTTATGTGATTTGTTCTATTTATTGTAGTAACATCAGTGTTTAGAGTGATAGAATCTCCCTTCATTACAGATAGTGACTTCTCTGCAACTGAATCGACACCAAACACACCTAAAACACAGACAGGAATGATCGATTAACAAAGACAAACTGCTGCTAACTAGCCTATCTAACAAAATTATGTGTTTTTTTTTTTAAATTTTTTTTTTATCAACACTGTGGTTTGATTAAAACATTCCAAACAAACAGAGAAACTAGAATGAATCATAGCCTAAAGGAAATTGAATTTTGTGTATTATAAAACATTTTAAAAAATTCAAATTAAAAAATTCTTGTTCAAACACAAAGGGTGAAATCATGAACGTAAATATATAATTTACCATCAAATTGGCGTAAGAACAGACAGAGCAGCAGAAAAGAAGCATCCATAATTCTTCAGGATTTCGCTCAAAAGTCTGCAATGATTAAACTCCACTTTGGTCTTCTTAACAGTCTTAACTTCTCAACAGAAATAAAACTAAACAATAAACAGAAACTGAATAAACTTTGATGGATGAACAAAAAAAAATTGTGGCAGTAACCTCATTAGTGGCAGTGAAACATTCCCCTCTGTGCGTTACGGTGTGAGTGACTGAAGTCTTGCCTGGTTTCGCCTTCACTGCACAGCAACCACCAAATTTGCATAATACCAGAACAGACGTTTGGGAAGTCAGTGTACAATGATTTTGAAACCGATATTTTACGGTACAGAGGATTCAGTGACATGCAATGGTGCTCTGAAATGATTAGGCCAAGTCCTTACAGATTTGTTAGTGTTTTTTTTTTTTAATCCAATGTGAATTCCTAGTTAAATAAATGTTACTTACACACACACACACACACATGTTCGTTTTTGTGAAAAGTGAGGACATCCCATAGGCGTAATGGTTTTTATACTGTACAAAGTGTATGTGCTATTGCCCTACACCAACCCTACACCTAAACTTAGCCCTCACAGGAGACTTTGTGCTATTTCAGATTTTCAATACACTCCATTCTGTGTGATTTATAAGTGTTTTGAAAAGTGGGGACATGAGGTAATGTCCTGAAAAGTCACCTTCTCCTTGTAATACCTATATCATACCTTTGTCATTATACAAATCTATGTCCTGACTTTTCACAAAAAACACGTACACACACACACACACACACACACACAAACCAACAACAACAACAACAAAACAAATAGTTTTATTTTGTATTTTCAAATTAACAATGTAATTAATGTTTCTTAAAACCAAGTATAAATTTTATCAAGTTTGTGTTTTTAAGCATTTTTACATGAATACTATAAGACAAAAATACCGTAAGACTGCAAACAAAACAAAATTCAGATAACATCTAGATTTTATTTGTGATCTGGGATTTTGACGTGACATAAAATTGAGAGAATCCTAATTCCTCTTGAGAAACCTAGTCTTGCATAGCCTGATGGACAGGACTCCATAGCAGCTTTCATCGGCCAAGTATACTGCCCAAGAGGACATCTGACCCAACATGTAAAGCAGCCAATCACTGTTTGTTTTGTTCAGCGTCATGTTTAGGGATCCTGGTTCTGGTTCTCAACAGCCCCATAAGCTTGTTCTCTATCACTGCATCCTTAGTGATACAGATATACGCAGATAACAAGTTCAAAGTTTAGACAACCTTCATGAATTATATATATCAATGAACTAAGAATTCTATAAAACAAATTCATAAAATAAATGCTACAATGCATGATCTGTAATTTTATCCACATTTAAATGCACTTCCATTTGTACTCTACTAACACAAATGCTGCCTATTTTCAAATAGTAAAAATAGTAGGAAAAGTATATTTTAGTCCATATATTTGAGAGAGTCAAGGAGATATGCATAAATATGATTGATACATACAAATAAAAGGATTTTTTTTGGAAGTTTCTTTTTAATTCTTCTTCAAATGTTTTTATTTATACATATTTACTCAACTGTTTTGCTCTGTGTGCTAAGGGATGCTGAAGCTCCCTCGGTACCTGTGCCTTTTATACATTCTTGTTTGATGTCTAGAAAACTCAATTCTGCTCAAGAAAAAAAACAAACAAAACCTGGCAATAGGGTGGTGGAACTATGATGTCACTTTGTAGGCGAAAACCCGGAAGCGAGTTAGCATTTTAGCACTTCCGGTTCCATAGTCTCCAGAGTCAATGGATTTTTTGAATGGGATTTTGGTTAAATCCCTTAAATAAGGTCCGTGGTTCACACAGGCTGAAGATACTTTCATGTTTTATTCTACGACATAAAACACACCAGTTACACCCCACTCGTGATTTTTTTAATTACGTTTCTTAAAAAAGACGGTTGCTAACAAGTTGCTAAATGGGACTACAGGCGCTGTCGGAGACATTCAACGTCATCACGCCGAACAGTTTATCAGTTTAGTATTTTCCAGTTGAGTATAATTTGTAATACAATTAATTGTAGAATAACCAATGAATTCCCGCATTTTTTATTTTTGTTCAAAAATTTTTTTTTTTTTTTTTGCTTTGCAACACAAGTCTTCGGATGGAAGATGCTCGTTTTTATCGCTTTTCTACTGACACGGAGACTCGAACCATAAGGTAAACACCACATTTGCCGGATTTACGTGGTTAAAGTGAAACTTTAATGATGCATAGTGCTTAAAGCCATGTTAAAATGAAATGTTTGCGGCCACATGAAGCTGATAGAAAGCATATTGATTGAGGATTTCCTAGAAGCAAGGATAAAATAACATTTTGTGTACCCACCCTAACAAAATTATTGCTGAAATGTTGTACTTTAATCACAAAAATAAGTTTAATCTTACCATATCCCAAAACTCGCTAACTCTGCTGTTATTTAGATGAAATGCACTAGAATTTTATTGAATAGTACGTGGGGATATGTTTTTAATTAAAATATTGATATTAATCAAGGATTTATTGATTTTTAATTCACCTTATTTCGAAATGTACAGAAATACGTGCTTGAATTTTCATGCCACATTATCTGAAATTAGTGCGGACCAAAGATTTTTCTCTCGCGGGCCGCCTATTGAGGAACCCTACCCTACACCAACACCAACCCTACACCTAAACCTACCCCACAGGAAACTTTGTGCTTTTATAGATTTAAAAAAAAAAAAAAAAAAAAAAACAGCATTTAGTATGTTTTTTAAGCCTTTTGAACGAGGCAGTGTCCTCATAAACCACCTTCAAATTGTAATACCTCTGTCATACCCATGTCATGCCGTAAACCACAAAATCTACATCAATCACAATCACTGTAGCTGTAGGCCTATCTGTTAAACAAAAATGTAAACTATTCATGCTGTGTATCAGTATGGTTGTGGATGCCTTGTGTTTTCACCACTCCACAGAAGAGCAGCAACAATGATAAATGTGACCTTGGACCACAAAACCAGTCATAAGGGTCATTTGAGATTTATATATCATCTGAAAGCTGATATAAGCTTTCCATTGATGTATGATTTGTTATGATAGGACAATATTTGGCCGAAATACAACTATTTGAAAATCTGGAATCTGAAGGTGCAAAAAATCAAAATATTGATAAAATCGCCTTTAAAGTTGTCCAAATGAAGTTCTTAGCAATGCATATTACTAATCAAAAATTAGCTTTTGATATATTTACAGTAGGAAATTTATTAAATGGAACACGATCTTTACTTAATGTCCTAATGATTTTTGGCATAAAAAAAATCAATAATTTTGACCCATACAATGTATTTTTGGCTATTGCTACAAATATACCCCAGCGACTTATGACTGGTTTTGTGGTCCAGGGTCACAAATGTGAATGACAACACTGTATTATACAGAGAAGAAAACATATCTTTCTTTTTTTTAAACATCAGTTCAAATATCAACAATTCCAAAGTTAACATACTTTTTGCTACACTTTTATTAAAATGTACATGAAATGTGTACATGGACAGACAGACATTATACTATTCCTATATTTTGCATATTGAAAAAATGGAAGAACTATTTTGAGAAAATTAATTGTTAGGAAAGAGAAAGAATGGATATTTAAGTTCAGAAAAGACATCAGCTTGGTATTGCTGGACATTATAATGTTACAGTTTTTTACAATCATTTTTGCACTAATAACAGAACCTTCATGTCATTTTTCAACACATAATTCACAACCGATGATCAAAATGCACATTTTTCAAAACACTTAACACTTTTTCCAAATGCTTGGATACAATACACATGAACCAAAGATCTTTTGTTCATTGAACTAAAATCACCGGTTCAAAATGACACAACTTAACATCAAAGTATTACTATTTCAAAATGCAACTCACACATTACATCTGAATTGAGTGTCTATTCATTTCATTACAATGATCTAACATTTAATTGATATAACTGCTCAAAATGCTGCGTAACTGTTGCATTACTCTTGAAGCATAGTTTTTATGGAAAATGATGAACAATATTAAATGTTTAGATTATTAAAGTGAAGCAACTGAGTATGTTCAGGTATGATCAGTTTCAAGATGCCTGTTGTTCGGAGAAAAAAAATCCCCAGAAATTCTATATCATTGTTATCAGTATTTGTTTTTCCTACAATAATGGCTTTTTAGAGGGTGATAGAGCTGGAAGCTGATGAAAATCATTCATATATTTGGATGAGGCAGGCTTTAACCTGGCCATGACATGGAGGAGAGGTTGAGAGCCCAGCGGTTGAGAGGGACCCAGAACGATGTTCTCTGGGGGGCCCGACCACCCCCCACTGAATGTGATTTTGAGGGGCCCCACTGCAAAAAAAAAGAGTGCATTCAAAGTGCAGACAAAACTTAAATTCTGTACCGCAGTGAAATTATTGTTTTAAAATCTCCCACTTTAGGCTATTTCATTTTAGAATACAGATCCAAAATACTCACTATAAACCGTGACATTAAATGTCATTGACTGTATTCCTCGATAGACGATAATTACATAATAAAGCCCAGAGTCTGTGGTTTTGATGTTACTGATGGTCAGAGATCCAGTTTCATAGTCCAGCTTTAATCTGTCACCAAATCTCTCAGAATTACAGTTTTTTACAATCATTTTTGCACTAATAACAGAACCTTCGTGTCATTTTTCAAAACTCTAGACACAAAACTCAAAATAGTCATTATTTGTAACACAGGCTGTCCAGTGTTCAAAACATTGCATATTGCACTCATATCTTTAAAGAAGCCTTGCATTTGCAGAAGCATTGGTTCAAAATACTAATTTATTATTACAGTTTTTTTACAATCATTTTTGCACTAATAACAGAACCTTCACGTCATTTTTCAAAACTCTAGACACAAAATTCACAACCGATGATCAAAACACACATTTTTCAAAACACCTAACACTTTTTCCAAATGCTTGGATACAATACACATGAGCCAAAGATCTTTTGTTCATTGAACTAAAATCACCGGTTCAAAATGACACAACTTAACTTCAAAGTATTACTATTTCAAAATGCAACTCACTCATTACATCTGAATTGAGTGTTTATTCATTTCATTACAATGATCTAACATTTAATTGATACAACTGCTCAAAATGTTACATAACTGTTGCATTACTCTTGAAGCATAGTTTTTTTTTTTTTATGGAAAATGATGAACAGCTGGAAGCTGATGAAAACCATTCATATTTTTGGATGAGGCAGGTTTTAACCTGGCCATGACATGGAGGAGAGGTTGAGAGCGGTTGAGGGCGGCCCAGAACGATGTTTGTTGGGGGCCTGACCACCCCCCACTGAATGTGAATTTGAGGGGCTTCATAACAAAATCAGTGCAATGGGCCCATAATTCCTAGCAACAGCACTGAGTGCAATCATGGTTTCAGGCCCATCCACAGTTTATCACCTTGTATTTACCCCATACTCTCCTTTCCTTACTGTAACCCGACTGAGGAATTTTTCTCCTCATGGAGGTGGAAGGTTCACAATATACCCCCTCACAAATAATCACTCTTCTCCAGGCCATGAATGATGTGTGCAGTGACATCACAGGAGACCAATGTCAGGCCTGTAGGAAGATTTTTTTTCCAAGATGTTTAACTAATGAAAACATCCATTGTGATGTGGATGAGAACCTGCATGTGGCCAAACCCACAAGACAGGGTTGATAAAAACATAGAAGAGCAGTGAGGAACTGTGACTTTTCTAATCTAATTTTTTCTTATTTAATTTTTTTTTAACCTTTTGTGAGTTGATTATTTCATCAATAATTTTCAAATGTTTAATGACTCCAGTGTACTTTTCTCTCTAGTCTATTACAATGATATACAAATGTATAGAACCATAATGAAAGCTGCATCGTGTTTTGAATAGCTATATTTAATGATTGTACTAACAACTAAACAGTGAAACTATGGGTATCTTGTGTGTGGGTGATCTAAAATAATGTTCCTATGATATTTCATAATAAATGAGTATTTTGAACCAATGCTTCTGCAAATGCAAGGCTTCTTTAAAGATATGAATGCAATATGCAAAGTTTTGAACACTGGACAGCCTGTGTTACAAATAATGACTGTTTTGAGTTTTGTGTCTAGAGTTTGAAAAATGACATGAAGGTTCTGTTATTAGTGCAAAAATGATTGTAAAAAACTGTAAATATCATAGGAACATTACTTTAGATCACCCACACACAAGATACCCATAGTTTCACTGTGTAGCTGTTAGTACAATCATTAAATATAGTTGTTCAAAACACATGATGCAGCTTTCATTATGGTTCTCCACATTCATACATCATTGTAATAGACTAGAGAGAAAAGTACAGACACTGGAATCATTAAACAAAATTTGAAAATTATTGATGAAATAATCAACACAACAGGTTTTTAAAAAAAATAAAAAAAATTAGATAAGAAAAAAAAAAGATAAGAAAAAACTACAATAGGCCTACAGTAAAATGTCAGCTGGAGAGTTCCTCACTGCACTTCTATGTTTTTATCAAACCTGTCTTGTGGATTTGGCCACAGGTTCTCATCCACATCATAATGGATGTTTTCATTAGCTAAACATCTTGAAAAAAATCTTCCTGTATGACAAATACAGGCCTGACATTGGTCTCCTCCTGTGATGTCATTGCAGGCATCATCTACGGCCTGGAGAAGAAGGACTTGTTTGTGAGGGGGCCTATTGTGAACCCTCCACCTCCATGTGGAGAAAAACTCCTCAGTTGGGTTACGGTAAGGAAAGGGGAGTATGTGGTAGATACATGGGGGGTGGTCAAGCCCCCCACCGAACATCGTTCTGAGCCCCTCTCAACCGCTGGGCTCTCAACCTCTCCTCCATGTCATGGCCAGGGTAAAGCCTGCCTCATCCAAAATATGAATGGTTTTCATCAGCTTCCAGCTCTATCACCCTCTAAAAAGACATTTACTTTAGGAAAAACAAATACTGATAACAATGATATAGACTTTGGGGGATTTTTTTTTTCTCCCAACAACAGGTATCTTGAAACTGATCATACCTGAACATACTCAGTCCTCAGTTGCTTCACTTTCATAATCTAAACATTTAATATTGTTCATCATTTTCCATAAAAACTATGCTTCAAGACTAATGCAACAGTTACTTAGCATTTTGAGCAGCTGTATCAATTGATAGTTAGATCATTGTAATGAAATGAATAGACACTCAATTCAGATGTAATGTGTGAATTGACTTTTGAAATAGTAATACTTTGATGTTAAGTTGTGTCATTTTGAACCGGTGATTTTAATTCAATGAACAAAATATCTTTGGCTCATGTGTATTGTATCCAAGCATTTGGAAAAAGTGTTAAGTGTTTTGAAAAATGTGCATTTTGATCATCGATTGTGAATTATGTGTCTAGAGTTTTGAAAAATGACGTGAAGGTTCTGTTATTAGTGCAAAAATGATTGTAAAAAACTGTAAATGAATAATCATCAATGAAAGGATACATTTCAGCAACAAGCATGTGTTCTGATCCAAACGTCCACCTTAAGTGAACATCTCTATTTAATTCAGTAACATTAGTGTGTAGAGTGACAGAATCACTGACGTCATTTCTTCTGTATCAACTCCAAACACACCTGAAACACAGACAGGAATGATCAATTGACAGAAACTATCTGCTGCTAACTAACATATGCAGCAAAGGTGGTGTTTTTACAACACTGGTTTAATAAAACATTACAAATAAACAGAGAAACTAGAAAGGATGAATAATAGCCTAAAGGATTTTGTATTATAAAACTTAAAAATAAATAAATAAATAAATAAATTAAAAGATTACTATTCAAGCACAGAAAAAGCTGAAATCATGAACGAAAATGTATAGCCTAATTTACCATCAAATATCTGTAAGAACAGACGGAGCAGCAGAAAAGAGAGATCCATAATTCTTCAGTTATTCACCCAAAAATCTGGAATAATTCAACTCCACTTTGATCTTCTTAAATTTGGCATGAGTCAACAGAAATAAAATTAAACAACAAGTTGAAACTGAATGAACTGTGAAGGATGGAAAAAACTTTGTCGTGGCAGTGAACACTTCTGTGCGTTTCCATGTGTGTGCACGCCTGAAGTCTTATGTTTTTGCCTATAGCACTGCACAGCAAACACCAAATTATATACTCCCAGAACAGATGCTGGAGAAGGCTGTGTCCCATTAGCAGGTGCGGCAAAATGGGGGGAAGCTTAGGAAGAGTCTAAGATTTCTACTGAGGAATAGACACACACACACACACACGCATATGCTTGTGAG
This sequence comes from Spinibarbus caldwelli, assembly GCA_039654775.1. NCBI lineage: Eukaryota > Metazoa > Chordata > Actinopteri > Cypriniformes > Cyprinidae > Spinibarbus > Spinibarbus caldwelli. The sequence goes on along the minus strand of CM077230.1, from coordinate 11,387,952 downwards.
GCCATTGCACAGACTTCCATTTATTTTCTATCAGATTGATTTTCTAACCGAACCTAGCCCTACTGTTACTCATCACAAGAACATGTGCAGAACACTAGATTGAAATAAAACATCTTTTGGCTGATTTATAAGCTTTTTTAACTAGTGAGGACCAGTAAAATGTCATCACTAGTGGCTTGTCAAAGTATTTCACAATATAAGTGAGGACATTTGGTCCTATAGACGTAATGGTTTTCATACTGTACTCAAACTGTATTTTCTAACCCGATCACTCACCAAAAAAAAAAAAAAAAAGTCCCACAAGGTCAAAATGTACCAGTATTACTATCCTTGTAGGGACATTTGATTCAAGGATATATAACTAACATAAAAATAAATGATTTATGCAGATTATGCAGATATATCTATAGCCAGTGCAAAAATTAAACATGAAAATATACAAAACATACAAAATGTTGACAAAATTATGCAATCAGTTATGTATTAAACCTCAGATAAACTCACAAAAACCTCACAAAATTGAGTATTAGTACAACTTTTATGGTATTTATTATATCATAAAGCACAAAAATCCACAAGTCTACAGTATACAGTATGCATTGCTGATCTCAAACTTACATCTAAAACGTCAAATAACGTTGAACAAATTCCAGCATTAGAGCTCATTAAGCAGGAACCAGTCCTGACAACTCATCAAACTAATAGCAGGTTGGAAGAAAATGGTGGACTTAAAAGAGCTCTAAACATTCATGCTCTGGGGGAAAATAACAGCAGTTTCTCTTTAAATATCATTTAAGTCAGGGGATTCTTGTTATATACTCAAAAAAAGATCACACATAATTTTTTATATTAAGTAAGAATCAATAATATTCATGTATAGCATTATGTGACAAGGGATGTCAGTGCAAGAGAAAATCTTGATACCAAAATAGGGACATATTTATAACAACAGGGGGCGTCCTCAAACCAAGTTCATGTTTTGCTTCCTGAATGATTTTAGACTTTCATAAAACACTGGGTTTTGAGTTCTTCATCTTCCTCTCCTCTAATCGAATGACTGGTTAGCAGACAAATCCAGACAACATAAATGCAACAGTTTAATCAGTGTCTCATGACAATCCTGGAGTATATTGTATCGTCTGTCCCGTTAGCTTTCTGAAAGACAACACAAATTTACTGTAAGAAATGAGGCTCACCAAACAAATGTTCTCAACAAGTTAAAGACATTAATTTCACCATGACAGTAAATACAAATAGTGTGTCACTGTTGTGTTTGTACTGCAGAGAGAAAGAGATCTGCAGGATTGTCCATTTAATATCTGATCAAAATTAATAATTGTTAGTGTTTAATGCAGACCTTAAAGTCTAAATGCTCCTAACATCATGCACAGAATGTATTCTACATTTTGACATTAATAAGATTTAGTGATCTTTTTTTTTTTTTATAGAAAGAAATATTTTCCATGTAAGACGACTTCAATTTCATTCTGTTCCTCACACTTTCTATCATATGACTTCAGAAGACTTGGAATATCACACAATCATCTGGACTATATTTGTTTTTCTCATTTTGCAGCTCGACAGCTAAATCCTCAGAAAAGAGTGTCCTGGATAATCTTTAAAATTTCATCTTTTATGTTTCACAGAATAAAGAAAGGCTTGTGAGTTTTGGACATGCTAATAGATGGTGTTTCATTAAAAAATCTTACCTTTTTCTGATCATTTTGTCTAAAAAATCCTGTTTCAGCATATTGTACCTCTTCATCTTCTGTCTGGACTGTATTCACTGTATTCACACAAGGTTCAAAACCATTTCCTGAAGTTTTAGGGTTAGGATAGAGTTAATTTCTCAATCATTAACATCAGTTATATAAACTTGATGCAAAAGCATTAATACATTATTCTTGTTATAAAAGCAGAAGATAAGGCTTACTTTTTTGTGCCGCTCTTTTGTGTTTCCTGTAGAGAAAGTACATCACACTCGCGAGTACAACCAGAGCTACAGCAGACATACACACAGCGAGGACTTTATCTACATGAAATGATTCTGAAATGGAAAGAAAGCAATTAACTTTGGCCTTACATCAACAGTGCATTTACAGATCCAGAACCAATATTCTTTCTATATACTTGATGAAATTACTGTTGAATTACCTGGGCACGTGTGGCAAAGTTGAGTGATGTTGAGATGTTGAGTCTGGTTTCTGATGGGATTGTTGATCACACAGCTGTAGGTGTTGTTATCCTGATATTCCACCTCCAGAGGTAGAGAGAGACTGATGCTGAGATCAGACACACTGATGCTGGACAATAAACTGTTTCCTTTGAACCAGGAGAGAGTCACATCACTCACATTCAACACTGAACACAACAGTGAACAATTTAATGATCCTAATGATGATGAAGAACATTGTGGAGAGTCTCTGGTGATTATGGGAATGGGCAGAAGAGCTGGAAAATATCAAAAAGAACTAAGATATTAATTCAGGAACAGACAGTGACTGACATCTTAACAATTTAGACATCTTTAAATTAATATTATCACACATGCACGTCATATCTCAATACTTATATTGTTAAAAACAATTTAATGCAGCAGATTTTAATTTGTACCTGCAAGCTATTCAGCCTGAACTGCTGATTTTTTGTTTTTATCAAAAACATTATGATTAGAATTAAGCTTAGATAAAGAGAAAAACTCTCCCTTTTGACTTTTATTTTCAACATTCAAAATCTAACAAAAGCTTTTCTAAATGACATTGTACCTAACACTTGAACACTGTCTTTTGCTTTCTTTTAAGCACTGGTATTTCCTTCAGGATTGTAAAGCAAAGGCACATTAGATTTTTTAAAATAGGCTGTAGAAATGACTTTTTGTCTCCCTTTTTAAATTTGAAATATTTATGAATCACCAGGGAAAACAGTTTCATTTTTGTTTCATCACAGTCTGGATCATAATGGGCTAATTTACTCACCATGGACAGTAACACTGAATCTCTTGTATGAAGTTCCTCTGTTTCTGAGGATCTGTAGTTTATAAAGTCCAGTGTGTTCAGTTCTGATGTTTCTGATGGTCAGAGATCCAGTGAAAGAGTCCATCTGCAGTCTGTCTCCAAATGTCTCATTACTGCTAAACATATCAATGCTCTGCTTATAGAGTTCAGCTATACGAGCCTCTTTAGGTCCAAACATCCACAGAATCTGATCATCTCTCTGTACTTCAGTAACATCAGTGTTTAGAGTGACAGAATCTCCCTCAGTTACTGATACTGACTTCACTTCATCTGTATTACCAAGCACACCTGAAACACAAACAGAATGTCCCAGTCAGTAAATAAAAACCTGTTTCAGATCAAACAGGATGCTATTAAGAAGGATCTGCTAAAACCTTCTTCAAATACAAGGTGAAAAACTTTTTACTGGGATTTTACTAATCCCAATAGAAAAAGAAACATGTTCCTCATATTTACTAAAAGGATGTTTAACACGTATCATATTTAATAAAAGGATGTTTAACACGTACCATTCATGATCAATAAACACAGACTGAATAAAGTAGCGTTGTGAATCATCTTCCATTTATGAACTACTCTCCGACATATAATTATCTGTTCTGCTTACAGAGTTATTTTCATGCTCATATGTAGTTAACATGCTCTATATCTTCAATTACAAAAAAAGAAAAGAAAAGAAAAGAAAGGAAAATCCACAAAAAAGAATTAAAAGCATTTACATGTGAGGAATAATCCAGTTGTGTGAAGGTGGTTCGTAGGAATGAATTTTGAGATCTACGGGTTTACTTTACGCACACTTTCTGTTCCTCCCTCCCCCTCCACCCCCGCTTGCTCTCTTTAATTTCAGAATTTTTTTTTCACAGTGTAAATCCACCATAGATTTTATGATCAAAGCATGCTATATATTTTATTATATTAGCTATTTATTTTCTCACGTTACATTATTTTTCTGTTACTATTTAGCTTAATTTTCTAATTTCTTTTTTTTTTTAAATTTCCTGTGGAGATCAATTAAAATTCTTATAATATATTAAGAATATGTAATATGATATAATATTAATTTTATAATACTTCCTTTGAAATGCTCTATTTAAACAGTAATATAGCTGTATTGAAATCTAGCTGTTTAACTAGCCATTTTGCAAGTAAGCTTATTTTAAAGGGGTCATATGATGCGATTTCAAGTTTTCCTTTCTCTTTGGAGTGTTACATGCTGTTTGTGCATAGATGAGATCCCTGAAGTTGCAAAGACTAAAGTCTCAAAACCAAAGAGATATTCTTTATAAAAGTTAAGACTCTGCCACGCCCTCCTAAAACGGCTCATTTAAATACGCCCCCACATGTCTACGTCACGGTGTGGGAAGATTTTCATAACGTCGGCCAAATGTATATGCAATGAAAGATGGCGGAACTATTATTCTCGCTGTAGTGTTGTTGCTGCCGCCGGCTCCATGTCCTGGAGAGGCTGTGTTTCGTTGTGAAAGCGAAAGTACTTTGTTTAGGCTTCCAAAAGAGGACACAACTAGAAATCAGTGGTTAAGTTGTATTTACAACACTGTTCCAGAACAGTTCAACCCAAATATTAGAGTGTGTGCAGCACATTTAACGGAGGACTATTTCCTGAACCTGGGAGTAGCCTGCCAGCTGTGCTCAAAGGCTGTATCTATAAAGTGGGGCAATTCCAACTTTGCAAGGACAGTCTGACGCTTCTGACTCACAGCTGGTAAGTACATTTTCTTATTTAAAGAATTTGCCACTGACGATTCAAACGCAAGTTTTGAGCAGTGTAGAATGCAAATGGAAACATGGTAATGTTTACGCGACGTGATTCAACGCGACGCGTAAAAAGACAGTACAAGTCATTATAATCAGTAATTATGTCACCACTGGATGCAACAAATTCCTCTTTATAATGGTTTTTATTGTTTTAGTCTCATCGCGCCGGGACACAGCATCACAACATGGTAAGGGGTGTAACATTTCCGTCACACGCTTGAGGTATTCGGCCAATCACAACGCACTGGATAGCTGGCCAATCAGAGCACACCTCGCTTCTCAGAACGATGAGCTTTGTAAAAATTGGTGTGTTTCAGAAAGGCAGGGAATAGAGGAGCAACAGTAATGTACAGTATGTGGAAAATAATGTGTTTTTTTAACCTTAAACTGCATAAACACATTGCATTACACCAAATACACAAAATAATGTTCTTTTTAGCAATGTCATATGACCCCTTTAATAATTTACAAGTTTCCCATATATAATATAGTCTTCTATAACTGTTTCTGCATACTGCTTTTCCTCATATCTGACAAATAAAACAGCAGATCACTGCACAATTACGCTGTTAGTCATCAGTTGTTTGCATTTCAAATGCTGTTTGACATGCAAATTATGATTTTCTTATGCTGTTTTTTTTTAGATGAATAATTAGTTTTCTTATGTTATACCTGGATTTTGATTGACCACCGAGAGGCTGTAACAGTTGCACTTCTGTCTAGAGGGGTTTTTTGATACCTTGGGTTCTGGCCACCATTTCCTTTACAGCTAAGACTCAACATCCTTTACAATTTTCTCATGAGTTTAAGGCTCTACAGTGACATATTTAAAATGCTTTTGCACTCTTGGTGGGATTATAGAGAATGTTTTATCTAAATCATCAGTTGTGTCATGGATAACTGAGAAATTTGGGAAGGTTTGTGTCTGTACGAAACCTGATGAAATCGATATTTGATATTCAAAACCATGTTTATGAGCTTCTGGTTACTGCTGTGAACTTTAAGTTGTTTTTGTAGAGAAAAATGTGTTTATATAAGCTACCCAACAAGAAGGATGTTGAACACAAATTTCATTTTGAATCTCGTACCCATACAAGGACATTAACGAACTGAATCTTGGATTAGTATTAATTCCAAAACTTTTGTGAAGCGTTCTCATGACATTTGTTTCCAGTGAAGTGTGGAGGTGTCTGTAGGGGGATTCACATGAGCAGAAACAGCCCTTTACCCACTTTCTGCAGCCACATACAGACACACCAACACACTGTTACATGTGGCCAGTAATACATACACCCCTGCACCTGCTGCTGCATTCAACCAACAACACAAAACCACATGGACAGCCGATAAATAACAATGACCACAGCAGGTATCATTCTGACTCTGAAACTGAGCTGCTAGCAAGGCATAAAGCATTTTCATTCTGCATTAAAAAAGAGGCCTTGTGCACAACTGCCTCAATGCAAAAGCACTACTGAGACTGATACAGAGAATGCTGTTAATGTGGCAATGCTGAGAGAACAATTCGGCCTATGTAAAATTAGTATTTTACAGTACTGGTAAATACTGTAATACCCTGTAAATTCTAGTACATTTCTAAAATAAAATATATCTGCAAGCAGCAATGAAGAGGCCAAGTACAACAGAGGCAAAATGAGGAGCTAGCATTGTTGGGAGCATCAGAAGAAACTGCAGCAACGACAAATGGCTGAAAAATCACAATCACTAGTAACATGATTTAATTGCTTATCACTTTTGATCAATAGGTGGTACCTTTATCAAATTATTATGGTGTGGTCAGTATGAAGAGCCTATGACACACATAAGATTTGGTGTCAATATGCCAAAGCATTGCAGAATTACAACCTCACAGTCAGTTTGGCACCATGCCAACAATTTAATTGATGTGTTATTTGAGATTGGCTTGGTCTATCGAAAAGCTTTTGATAACTCTTTGCCATCTGAAGATGATCTGAGCTGATTTGGGGAAATCAGACAAACGATATAGGAGGAGTTAGAAAAATTAGTCAGAAAAATTAGGATTTGAAAAAATTTCTAAATTGCGGACTGCAAGTTCGACCGAATATGGCATAATTGGTATTGACTTGATCCAAGGAATCCATCAAGTTTCATTAAAATAGGCAAAAGCTATTAGCATTTTTTAAAATTTCATTTCCTGTACTTTTTGAATTCAATCAGATATGTTACCAATGACGCATAGGCTGCATCCGAAAACTGAAAAATGCTGCCTTCGGAGGACACATTCCAAGGTAGGAAGGCATCAAGGTACGTCCGAATCCAAAGTTAGCTTCACTTCCTGTCTCATGAGATACCTTCATCTGATCGATTTTTGAAGGCAGCATAGATGTATCCTTCGCTGCCTTTGATATCCCACAGTCCTGTGCGTTCCATTCCGTGACGGTTGAGCTAAAAAATAAAGATAGCGTCTGAAAGTTGCGTTTGGTAGTTAGTTTGTGTGTAAATGTATATTTCTGATTAACTTTTTGCACTTTTGATATTATTTCTGGCGAGAAATTAGTATTATAGTAATTAAATATTTGTTTAGTTATCACCAAAACTCGTTCTATTTTGTTGTAGATCATTAAACCGTTACGCTGCCTCAGAAGCCTGTCCGAAATCAGTTTTGTGAGGTGCCTTCGAGCAAAAACGCTGCCTGCAAAGTCATTGCCTCATAAGACAGCGAGGCAGCAAGTCAGCTGCCTAAGTTTTTGGATGTAGCCATTCTGAGTTTCATAATGATACGCTAATGCGACAAATTTCAAAATGGCTGACAGCCAAAATGGCTCATATGGGATCATTCGAGTATCAATTGACAGTTTGCAAAGAGCTTGATTGACAGGTGATCTGACCAATCAGAACGTGAATATTATGTGCCGCCGCTGCTATCCGCCTTCTTGCCCGACAGCTATGGCCTGTCTCCATATAAATCCATGTTAAAACAGGGTAAAAATGATCGACTGAAGTGAAACTTTTTCAATCTAACTAAATATAAAAATGTGCGGAGGGTTAAGCTGTGCTGTTGTTGGCTGCCACAGTAATGACAATAAGCTATAAGGAATTCCTTTAAAGTATTTGTTTTGCGAACCAGAAAACCTGCCATGTCCGGCGCTGTATGCATGGCTTGCAGCGCTTAAGTTAAAATACTGAGTGTGAAATAATAAAATAATGCTAAAACGCGTTCTCTTATCATTCTGTGGACAAAATCCCATGAACTTCGCCCCGAATGGGAACTTTATATGCACATGTGCGCTCATATATTTTTTCAATGCAGGTTAACCGCGTCGCTTCATGTCATCTTCCCACTCATTAAACTATGACAGGAACTTTACTGTAAAAAGACCATCAATGCGACACTGTAAAGTGATGAAACTATGGCGCTATGCACTTTTTAAAAACCATTTTCATAGGTTTCACGTTATAATGTAGACTCGGAAAATATATAAATGCGCATGTCCAGTAGCCGCAGCTATATCTCTTCTTGCCTTAACCACAAATCAGACAGGAGAGTAAATTAACTTTGGTGGACTTACACTTGAAAAATTGCGTGTTCCGCGGTTGAAATAAAACACTTTCTGATGTTTATTCATGTTCATTTCGTGATTTAAGTAAATATTAAAAGACGATCGGTTCACATGTTTGAACTGAGGCAATACAGTGATCTGTCACAACACATTAAAAGCTACAAAGTGGTATTTATTGTTGAATTTCTTTAAAAACGACAATTTAAAAGCTGAGAGTCCAGAGACCTTGTTTGATATCAAAAGTAACCTGCTCTGTCTTGTCTGTCGGTGTGTTGTCAGTTTCCTCTTTGCTTTGCGATGTGTTTTTCACTGCGTGAGAACATGATGTGTAGTGTGAGAGCGGCATTGTTTGTCGGTCATGTAACAGTAACTAGGAGGGCGGGTCTTTGCAAATGGTCAATTAGGTATCGGCATACTGCACTGAATCAGAAGAAATTAGTTTTTATGATTTTTGGACAAACCTTTCAGAAGTTATAAGCAAAAAATTCAATTTTTCATATCTCCTGACCAGTAGGTGGTGCTGTGCCAAAATACTGCATGTAACCTCAGGTCATGGTTATAATGACATGTACCAAATTTGGTGAAAATATTTGGCTTGCTCTTCATTGAATTTGTTAGTGCGTTATAAACTTTTGCCAGCATGGTCTGCATTCGACTCAGCATGAGCCAAGGAATCAGAAGAATTTTGCTTCTAGACCTTACGGTTCAAAAGTTATTAGCATGAAAATGATGGCAAATTTGGCCTGTTGGGTGTGCTAGAGAGTTTGAGTTAGAGACTCCAAGTCCTCCTTCTAGGGAACTCCACGCTGCGACCCCTAGGGGGCACTATGGAGAATGCAGTCTGCATGACCGGTGTCTGAAGCACATGTGAAACAACGCCAGTCTATTGGCCCACATGGCCCATGACATCATAGGCGGGGTGCCCGGAAGTATAAGAGGGCACCTGCTGAATACGTCATCCTCTTTGCTGTCTTCGGGAGCAGTCTGTTTGAAGTGCGTGTGAGAGACCAAGGCAAGTGAGTGGTGTGGAAAGTGTGAGCCTCCGTTCCAGAGGTTTCTGGCACTTGAGGACATGCACGATCTATCTGTCATGTGTCTTGGTCAGGAGCTTGCCTGTTCAGTGCTCGAGGGTGCTGAACGCACTCATTGTGAGTGTTGTCCAATGAGAAGCTCTATTCGCGTTTGCCCCTCTTCTCGAGAGATGAGTGACAAGTATTTGCGTCTCGCGGTTTGGGTCCCGCTGTTGCCGAGGCGTGGCGAAGCCTCGGATCGCGGGATTCGCAGGTTTTAGACCCTCTTTTTGGGTTATCGGATCCCGCGGATAGCTCTCGAGTCGAGCGGCGCTTTAGGGGATGTGTGCCTCCGTGTTTGGATTCTAACTGTGTGTTCACACCGAACGCGTCGAGAGCGTCAAAGTGGCCGGAAGTCATTAATTTTCAATGTGAGCCAGCGACGAGCAGCAGCGAGAGCGGCGCGGCGCGTCTTGGCCGGCGAGAGCATCGAGGAGAGTTTAAATCAGGTCAACTTTATGGTAATGAGCTATGACGCGGTTGGGCGCAAACCAATCGGAATGTAGAAGTCCACCGTTTGAGAGGAGTCCAGAGAACGCAGCCATGTAATCTTTGGTTCCGACCACATTAGTTCCCACGCAAAATGGAGGAGAGGTTGATTATTGCTGTGGCGGGTTTCCCAGTAATCTACGACTTGTCCCTGTTTGTGTACAGGGACATAAATAAAAAAAAAAAATAAAAAAAATGCGTGTTCCTGGTGAGTTGCTGATGTGCATTAACGTTATATATTTTCTGAAAATAAGTGGGAATTTCATACTAATTTCAGCACCAGAGCATGCAAAACAGTGTTACTGCTGCAGAACATTTCTGACATATCGACACATATTGGATTAAACGAAAACAGGTGTTGTAGAGAGCTGTGACTATGTATGTATGTATGTATGTATGTATGTATTTACTTACTTACTTACTTTATGTATGTATGTATGTATTTATTAATTAATTAATTAATTAATTAATTAATTACATCTGATGGAGACCAGAGGTGTGTGTCACATATTTTAAAATGAAAGCAGTCACTTCTGCCAATTTTTTTTTTTTTTTTTAAGGAAAAACAAAAGTGTTTTATAACTGGTCTAATGATATAATAGTATAATAGTCCCAGTTCACTTTTAAACCTTTAAATCAGTTTTCTTGATTATATTTACATACATTAATGTTTATACCTGATTATACTTAAGTAGCATTTTCAATGCAGGACTTTTAGTTGCATCAGAGTATTTTTACAGTGTGGTATTAGTGCTTTATACATTAAGTAAAGGATCTTAATACTTCGTCCACACAAATTAATGTTAATGTTAATTAAAGATCAAGGCTAGTAAATGTCTCCTATAATGTTGAAATTAGACTAGCACTTAACCATGAACACAAAAGCTACACCACACAAATGGCTTTTAATTTGTTTATTTCGTTAGCAAACATGTAACTACAATAAAGTTATTTCCATCGATCAATTTTTTTACTTTCACATTTAAAATATTTCATGAAGTTAACTTATACCCTTGTGGTCAGTCTGCACAAGATCAACATGCTTGTTTGCTTTGCGGTCCCTTTAATTACAAGACAAGCATTCGATCTACGTCAGAGCGTCCGCGAATCTTTCTACAGCGTTGTTGGCAGGGCGGCCACAGCGACTTTTGACGCTCTCGACGCCGAGGGTATGTTCTGCTTTCGCGTTTGTCTTGGCGAAAAGCACGCGCGTTCAGAGTTACGCGCGCATCGTGATGAGTCACGGTGTCTAGGCTCCGCTCGCGTTCGTTCCTATTCCCGAGGGATGCGGAACAAAGCGTTTGTGTCTCGGGGCGCGGTTCCGCCATTGCCGCGGCGCAGTTTCTCAGTCATGATCTGCGAGATCCACACCCTTCTAAACGGGTTGTTGGATATCATCAATACTACTGGGTTGTTATGACGATGAAGTGTGAGCACGGAGTCGTTTCAGCGCTGATCCTGCGGGATCGTGGGGGGAGCTATATTCAGCTCGGCTGTGCCTCTCTAATATGCATGTTTTTGCGTGTGGAGAGCCTCGCTGGGCATGAATATATTTCTTATGTTCTGTGGAGACAGACTTGCGAGTTTTCTCTCCCAGGGTTTTCAGTACCTAGAGTGGTTAGGAGGAATGTCTCTTCCTGTGTTAAGCCAGAGTGTAGCTGTCTGCGGATGGTTATGCTCCAGCCCAGCTTACTTTGTTCTGGAGTATGGCGGTCTGAGGGCAGCCATGTTTTAGCCTGGCTCCTTAACTAGGTTGGGTTCCCCTTGGCACAAGTTCTCCCGAATTAAGCGCTGAAGTCTTTGTCTAGGAATCTGCTATTCGAGGATAGCTGTGTTCCAGCTTGGAGACTGCTAAAAAATAAAAATAAAAAAATAAATAAAAGGTCTCTGTGAGCCCCTTGCATGGACTGTGCTGTCTCCCCTTCAGGGCCCTTACAAAAAATTACTGCAGTTTTTGTTACATGTAGAAAAATGCAGTTTTTTGGACACGAAAAAACTGCATTATTGCCGTTTTACTGCAATACACCTGAAGTACTATTGAAATACAACTACAGTATTACTAACAAACTACTGCAATACAGCTGAAGTAGTACTACAATTATACTGCAATAGACAAACTGCAGTAGTACTGCAGTAATACAACTGAAGTACAATTCAATACTACCGAAGTGCAATACTAATAAAATGCTGTACAGTAACACTGAAATGCAACCAGAATATTCAGAATAACAAATTTTATTTGCACACATCTGCAATATAATGAATTAAGGTACAAAACAACAGTGAATGTCTCAAACAGCAATGCAACAATACATGCTTTTACTTTTCTTTAAACTTAAAATAACAGGCCGAGAGTTACTGTACACTAAATGTATTTAGTGTTTATTTACACATCACGCAATCATGCACATTTCTTTCCTCATTATTCGGGCAGGGTTCATTTTTTGAAGAGCTTATCCTCATCATTCTGCTTTGTTCTAATGACTGCCTTTATCTCAGATGTGGAAACACTATTTTGGATGTAGTCTGGAAAAACAAACAAAAACTATCACAAATTCTCAAGTTTCAGTTACACTTTTCACTACAGGCATATTTAGTATGCTTAAAATAAATTTTGAATTGTGATGTCACCAAGTGTTTGTGAAAAGTATTCATACTACTCCCAGTTCATTTCTTATGGCATATTGGTCAGCATTAACAATGTCTTTGAACACTCCAGGTAAAAGAAGTTAAAAGGTTGGCTCACCCAAAAATGAAAATTCTGTCATCAATTACTCACCCTCATGTCGTTCCAAACCCGCAAGTCTTTTGTTCATCTTTCAGAACACAAATGAAGATCTTTATGATGAAATCTCAGAGCTTTCTGTCCCTCCACTGATAGTCCATGCAACTACCCCTTGCACAAAAAACATGAATTTCTGGAAAAAAGCATAGACACAATCATGTTTAAATACTGTACCTCCACATTATTTGCCCTCTTTTTCATTTTGTTTTTTTTTGTTCAAAAGTCTAACCTTAAATTAAAAAAACAATAATAATTGAAAAAAAAAAATATAATTTAAAAATGTATGTAAATATACTATTAGAATACAGTATATAGAATATATGTTCCACAGTTATTGTGCCCCCTTCATTTAATACTGTGTGTAACCTATAAGCCTCTACACATAGGGGATAATCCATGGCTAGGTGTGCATTACATGATTTTAATGCATGAGGTGGAGGCAAAGAAGAACCTGACATGAAACGGGTTGCCTCCATTGAAGTCAATTAAAATTGTGTAATACACACCTGTTAAAGCTAGGTTAAAAAGTTAAGTTAAAGCTGCCCTCAAAGAGATAGCTAACCCAAAAATGAAAATTATGTAATTAATTAGTCACCCTTGTGTGGTTTCACACCCGTAAGACCTTCATTCCTCTTTGGAACACAAACAAGGATATTTTTAAGGAAATCAGAGAGGTTTCTGAGCCTGCATAGACAGTAATGCAACTTACACATTAAAGTTCCAGAATGGTAGGAAAGACATCGTTAAAGTAATTAATGTGACTCCAGTTACTCAATTTTATGAAGCGACATGAGTGTTTGCGTCAAAAAAAAAAAAAAAAAAAACCCATTTACCACTTATTTACAAAAATATTGATCTGTAATGTGCATTTACGAGAGCAACACAACGCACGAGTGTTGTGTTCATGTGACAGAAGACAAAATTGTGGTTAAACCACTGGAGTCACATGGATTACTTTCACAATGTCTTTCCTACTGTTCTGGAACTTAAATGTGTAAGTTGCATTGCTGCCTATAGAGGGGTCAGAATGTTCTCGGATTTCATCAAAAATATCTTAATTTGTGTTTTGAAGATGAACAAAGGTATTACGGGTTTGGAACGACATGAGGGTGAGTAATTAATGACAGAATTTTTGTTTTTTTTGGGTGAACTAACCCTTTAATGTTTGTGGAGTACAATTTGACTGGAAGGGTAAAACTAAGTTAATTTTCATTAGTTTCTTTGGTCATTATAGGTCATTAGATCTAGCGTTCTGACTGTATATGTGTGCTACAGTAAAAGCTGCACGTTAATTTAGAATGGTGATTGAACTGATTGTAATGATATATGCATTCATTGTTTTAATGCACACCTTCCAGTCAGTCAGAGAGAATCAAAGAGTCCTCAAAAAACTGTTGAGAGCTGATGTTAAGCATTGAGAATAATTGCTGATATAACTACATTTCATTACCTTTCCACTATCTCAGCTCTCTCTCTCTGTTTTCATACTGAATTGGCACTAATATTGTAAATCTTCTTTTAGCTCTTTGATTTAATTTAACTCCTCAATCTCTTCATGTCTGAGGATCTCTTTACATGGCTGAAGATACAGAGGACTTGGTACATTTGATTTCTCCAGCACTCCCACAGGTCTTAGTTCCTGAAATACAATAGCAGTTATTATGTATTCTAAACTATAAAGATAATAGTTAATAAAAGATTAAATAAATAAAGCAGATTATTGCTCACCATTATTTGAGTGCTTGTTTCACCACAGCCATCATCTTCTGTTGAATTATATTTTTGGTCTTCTTTTTTAGTTGTTACCAGTGCATTTTCCTGAAAATAGCAATCACATACTAAAAAAATGTCCATTTTCACACATTAATATCACACTACTGAACATAAATGCTGGTGTAAAGTGCTGTGAAAAAAAAAAAATCCTGATTTATTCTTTTTTTGTTTATAGCAATACTAAATACCGTCAGATATTACTAAGAAATTTAACATAAAACAAAGGCAAATACAGTTATCATTAATAAACTGTTTTTAGGTTGCCTGTTTCATGCACTTTTTTTAGAAGATCTGAACCAATTTAAGTCAAGTCGCCATTATTTATATATCGCTTATACTTTATATACTTTATACATATATTTATGTAGTGCAATACAGATGGTTTCAAAGCTGCTTTACAGTGATAAAAAGAAAAATGATGCAAACAGAATTCACTTCTGCTGTGAAGCAGCTCTGAACAGTAAAAAGTTCAGTTGAAATCAGTATTGACTCAGTTATTTTAATAACTATATAAAAATCATCAAAAATAAAATAATTCCAATGCATCTACATAGCACTTGTGCAGAAAACAGTGGTGTCATCATCTAGCTCAGTTCAGTCCTCATCCAATAGTGTCAGTGGAGTCAGATCAATAATATTGCTGAATATTATGTGTTCCCAAATAAGCAAGCCAAAAGTCGACAGTGGCAAAGAACCCAAACTCCATCAGGTGACAGAATAGAGGGGGAAAAAAAAGTTTAGGGATCAGTTCTCCTCTGGCCAACAAATGAACATGGTGTGATTATGATTCAGGCTGCATCATTTAAACACTATCTAAAATCATGTTTACATTTGTGGCTAACTAGAATGTGAGTGACCTTTAATGCATTTCCAGAAATAAAGTCTCACCAACATCTGTTGAGTGCCTTTTCACTTTCTCTGACATCCTAATGCTTCCTCTGTAGCAAACAGGAGTACACTGTACGCAGAACACTTTTCAATGTTTTTTTCCTCATGTCAATTAGGGGTTGATGCTCTCCTAGAAACAAACAAACAAATACACAGTATGTTCAGTGCAATTTTGTTCATTTCATTATTATAAATGATGTACTGATGCTATTGGAATGAGAATTAAACTGAGCTGGACAATAACATGACTAATTTCTACAGATCTGCTTATAACAAATTGCTGAGCCACTGCATAATTAAATGCATCTATATACACAGGGTTGTCATTGGTTGGAATGAGATGTTGATGTTTTATTAGATTAGATTTTAAGATTTTATAATATAATTATGATTTGTTTTATTATAGTGAAACAGCATTAAAGCAGTTGTTTTGTCTCTCTATCAGACTTGAGTTCTGTGTGTTCTGTGTATCATAAGCTCCTCGCGCACAGACCCGCGGGAGACACAGATCAGTACTGAAGCGGCTTTCCTCTCATTTTCCTCTCATCTCAGCGGGTTGAATAAGATATATCCGTGAAGTCTTTTTACATCTCTCTAAAATTATAACTAAAGATATATGAGGACATTAGACATTATACTCACCGCTAAACTGGATGACTCGCTCCACTTCACCTGATGAACTTCTTCCGGAAAGTGTTTCTTCTCTTTTGTCACACTTGTGAATGGTCTCGGGGTGTAATGTTGTTATGTCTTTGTGCTTTAATTGTTATAGTTAACATATGAACGATGTTGTCAAACCAAAACGTATTTTATACTTTTCTATCTATCCTGCAGCAGACACTACGGAAAAGACGCTGATTTACCGTTACAAGTAATCAGCTACTCACGAGACTCGTTGTCAGGACAACGACCATTGGCGCGAAGGAAGATCTCACGCGCGGACTATTAATCTATGACTATGCGGGTGAAATATTCCATAGGCAAATATTGTTTTTGTACAAAAAAATATTTTTGTATTAATATTTTATAGGAAGTCTACGTTACAAAAAAATAAAATAAAAAATAAATAAACATTTGCCAAGTCTGTAACCACAGCACTTGCTACATGTTGCACAATACTGCAGTACGTGGCCTATACAAGAAGACTTTAATGGCAATGAAAAGAACCTCATTGCTATTAAAGTGAATTTACTGAACCTAATCATAGGAGCTTAATTTAAAAAATGCTCATAAAAAAAAAATAAATTTAATCAGACTTAGACGTTTTTGCATCTGAAATCTTCAGATACATTTGAGCGTATCACTGAACTGCAGTTATATTGTATCTGTACTTCATTATACTGCAAATCTACAGTTGCACTTCATTGTTCTGCAGTTATACTGCTGTTGAACTTTAATGAACTGCAGTCATATACTCCATTATACTGCAAATCTCCAGTTGTACTTCATTGTACTGCAGTTATACTACTTTGTACAGCAGTTTTGCTGCAGTTGCACTTCAATGTACTGCAGTTATTTTTTGTAAGGGGGTTTTACGTAGATGGTCCACTTCCGTGGTCTGGGTTATCTTCAGCCTTATCTGAGCGAACTGCTATCTGAGGATAGCTGTGTCCAGCCCTCTGGTGTTATGGCCTCAGCTTACATCAGGCTTTGATCACTGACTATAATGTTTATGTGAAGCGAATCATTTACGGAGAGTCCAGATCTCCCTTTTGTGAGCTCCTGGTCAATAACACGGTGCTTAGCTAGCCTAATGTGGGACTGACATGGACTGGGGACCTCCTCAGTATAACCATCTGAGGGTGGTTATATTCCTGCCATTATGGCAGGTCGGGCTTACCTGAATACAGCTATCTGAGGCTAGCTGTCTTCTACTGCAGTTACGGTGAGTCTTCTTATGGAATGGTCCCCTTTCCTAGAGCCTAGCTATCTGAGGATAGCTATGTGCTAGCTCAGTGATCGTTCCCCTGCTTAGGGTTTTAAGTAGCGGTCTCTTGAGCCCTTACCTACACAGTGCTGTCTTACCTCTTCCCCATAGTGCCCCCTAGAGGGCGCAGCGTCTCGTTCCCTCTCGTGGAACCATGGTTACATGTGTAACCTGAAACGTTTGTTGTGGTTAATGTTGACAGTGTCCTCTATCTGTGTACCAAAATTTCATAACTGTCCCGCAAGAGATTCTGTGCATTGTGCAGTGCATCTTACCAGAAGTTAGGAGGCAGAATCAGAGTTTACTGAAATATGAATGTTTTTGATGTTGTGTCAGGTATGATGCTGTCCTACAAATATTGGCACAACTCTTATTTACTGAACACAGGCAAGTTCCACAGACAGTTTTTTTTAGCCAGATCATCAGAACCATAAATCAAAACCTCAGCAGGGAATTCTTCAGACTGAATAATAAAACAATGAAGATACAGAAAATTTAACACCAACTGGTGACACTGTGTGTCTTAACACTGTTATACAAATGAATTTGTTCTTTTCCAAGACAATCACAAGTCTACAAAGATGTTCGCTTGGTTTTGTTGGCAGCGCTCTTTAACAAGAAGATGAACATTAGCAGATGTACACTCAACAATGCATATACATTATAATAATTTCCCCTTATTTCCCCTCTTTTTTCTCGATATTTCCACCATGTAATTCTGGGCAAACAGGAAAGCTAGAAACAATTTGCAAAACCTTCTTAAAAATGTATTATTCAAGGATAAATCAACAGAAAAACTAAGTATTAGATTACGTGTTTAAAAATAGTGGCACCTGTTGGCCAAGGTTGGTAATGCTAATATAAGCTGGCCATCTTTTTTTTCTTCTTTTTTTCTTGTGTTGCTTTTTGAGGAAAGAAAAACGTTTTTGAAAAGAGAAAGAAAAATATCTTAGAACGTGGGCTCCGTAAAGATAGGATAAAAGACACTATTTTTACACCTCTTTTTATTTTTTTTTTCACGGTTCAGGGCTTATTATATTAGGTTTATTATCCACAGTTATTACAAATTGGAGTAAAACCACACACATGTGATCAATGTGGGAAGTGTTTTAAAGCAAAAGGAAACCTAAAGTTGCACATGAAAATCCACACTTGAGAGAAGCTGCACACATGATCATTGTGGGAAGAGCCTCACACAGAAAGGAAACTCTAGGGATCACATTTAAAAGCAGCAAGTCTTTGGTCATTAATATTACTTATTTAAAACAAAAAATAGCAAACTATTGTATCCATCTTCCTTGTTTATAGCCATAAGATGCCAGAATGTTGCTACAGTTATCAGCTATCCGAATTTTGTTGGTGACACAGAACTATGATTTAGCAGATTTATTCCTGCAATTAAATCTAGTTATTAATACAATACACATGAATAAACAAAACGTATCAAATAAATAGACTTTGCCAGAATGGTAACAGGGTTGCAAATTTAAGTTAAGCAAAAGCTGATTTATTATTTCTGGTTGTGATGTTTTGCAACTGCAGGCAGTTAAATTATAATAGACAAAAATACCAAAATCAAAACATGAGGAAGATCACTCAACTTGAGGAAAAGGCAAACATGCAACAAATAACATTCATGCTAAATCAAGAATGGACACGGAAATGTAGAGATGGCCGATTTTGAAACAGTGCTTCATGAAGATTTGAAATCTTTGTAAATTTTTGTAAAACAATTTTTTAAAAGGAGGTAATTTTTGTTATAAATGCATTGGGTTGATGTTAATGCTAATAAATTGTTAATTTAAAATTAAAAAATTAAATTAACAGTTTTGTCATGTCAAAACTGGAGAAAAATCTTGCTCACATACTTTCAGCTCACAGACTGAAAGTAAATTTTTTACTAAGAGGAGCCACAGAAAAGTGCATTGTGAAGGATCATATGTGCTTGAATTGTGGGAAGACTTACTACAGCTGACGGATCAAATCAGCACCAGAGAATTCACAGTGAAAAAAAAATGTACAAGTGTTCACATTGTGTCAAGAAATTCAAATAAAATGGAAAACACATGAGAGGATCCACACTGGAGAGAAGCTGTATCGCTGCCCTCCATGTGGGAGGAGTTTCACTCAATTATCTTCTCTACTCCGTCATACAGTACAAAAAACACTTCATGTTCAGATCCTGCACTCTCAAAAGCGATGCTGCATCCTCATCAAACAGAAATGTGTCCAGGAATAAAAGGTCTCTTCCATTCAAATCAGGAAAAAGAAACAGCATTCAAAGCATGAACAAAATTCATCTTCAAGACCAGTAGATTCAATTGTGAGACTAAGATCATCTGAACGATGGAGTTTCTCTGAAAAAAAAAAACGCTCTCGGTTACTCACGTAACCTCGGTTCCCTGAAATGAGGGAACGAGACATTGCTTTGGGAAATACCCTTTCCTCGAATACTACTGAAGCCTTATTGAATCACGCCAGTGAAACTGGCCAATGGCGTTCAAGCGCGCAAAATATGAGCGGGAATCCCACTCTATATAAGGCAGTGCTTGTACGTCATCCATTCCGAATCTTTGACTGAAGCAAGCATTCTAAGATCCTGAGCTAGGTGACACGGCAATAAGAGCAATGTCTCATTCCCTCATTTCGGGGAACGTGAGGTTACATGAGTAACCGAGAGAGTTCCCCTTCAATTCGGTCACTCTACATTGCTTTGGGAATGTATAAAATCCCGCCGTGTCACAACGATGGAGCCTGGCTTGACTAAATATGACAAGTTTCACATTCGGAGCCGTAATGAGAGCGGCAATGATATTGGAGCTCTTGGTAAACACAGCTCAGGTCTACAGCACCTAGTCGAAACCATGTAAAAGTCAGGGGGGGTGCGGCAACTAGATGATGCCGCGTCACACCATGGGCGGAGTTAACTCGGGTGAAACAGAGATTGTGAAATGGTGGCGGCTTCGGTGCTTTCACATATAGATTAGTTGAAATTATTTAATTTCAATGAAATCATGCGTTATGATGCAACTGCCTGTGCTCAATAAGCAGAATATGATGGTGTTCAAGTCCTAAAAGACGTGGTGAAATATATCATAACACTGTGATAAATTGATAGGGACACCATTAAATTGGTGGTGCGTCAATACAGGGTGTATACGACCTAGTCGAAACCACTGATACACATCTCAGATCATATCTGAGGCTGAGTAGGCGTGTGTGCTGCTCGCACTGACAGCTCATGTGAGGCAAGCGACGACACATCTAGGTTATAAAACCTTGCGAAAGTGCTGGGTGACGACCAGCCTGCTGCCATACAAATGTCCTGAATAGACATGCCATTTGCCCAGGCTCACGAGGACGCGAGTCCGCTGGTTGAGTGGGCCCGAACCCCTATAGGACATTCCGTGCCCTTAGAGCTGTAAGCCAAAGCAACTGTCGACAATCCAGTGTGACAGCCTTTGCTTGGACACAGGCAGTATTTTTGTACGTCCACAAAAACATATAAATAGCTGCTCCAAGAGTCTAAACTGTCTAGAGCGCTCGATATAAGTACACACCGCACATACAGGGCACAGCAGGAGTGTATTAAGCGGCTCTGTCCCGGTCGGTGTTTCGGGGCGGAAAGCAGATAGTGTTATGATCTGCGCTTTATATGGAGTCAAAAGCACTTTAGGCACATAACCTTTTCTAGGCTTTAAGGTGAGTCTGCAATCACCTGGCCCAAATTCAATACACGAGTCGTCAACTGAAAGCGCCTGCAGGTCGCCAACTCGCTTAACAAAGGCCAGCGCAAGCAGGAGCACTGTCTTGAAAGAGAGCGCTCGCAAGCTCGCTGATTGTATGTGCTCGAATGGGGGTCCTGTGAGAGTGGCAAGCACAAGTGCCAAGTCCCAAGTGGGTAGAGTAGAAGGGCGAGGAGGGTTCAGCCTTCTTGCTCCTTTTAAAAATCGTATGATCAGGTCATTTCTGCTGATCGGACGATTTTCGATGTGCGCGTGAAAGGCTGTTATAGCGGCCACATGCACTTTCAATGTGGATGGCATACGACCACTATCAAATCGCTCTTGAAGGAAGGCAAGAATTGGGTACTGGGTAGTTGATTGGGTCTTCGCCCCGCGATACGCACCATCTTGAAAAAACTCTCCATTTATGTGCGTAAAGACGCCTCGTGGAAGGAGCCCTAGCCTCAGAGATAGTGTTCAACACGCACTAAGGAAGTGCATCTGTTACTGGCAAGCTCCATTGAGCGGCCAGACATGAAAGCTCCATGACTCTGGATTTGGGTGCCATATCGTTCCTTGTGCTTGAAAGAGGAGGTCTCTCTTCAGTGGGCATCTACCTCCGCCCTGCCGAATACACTCCAAATCATTTTGACTGTCAGAGGATGTAATCTTCACTCCCCGTGGATTACCCCGCCCCTCGACAGTAAGTCCGCGCCGTAGTTCAGGCGTCCAGGGACATGTACTGCCCGGATGGAGAGGAGGTGTTGATCTGCCCACAGAAGGAGGTCTCTCGCCAGCCGCAGCAGTGGTCGCGAGTTCACACCACCTTGGTGATTTATAAACGCTACCACTGTCATGCTGTCCATCCTGATGAGAACGTGACAGTGAAGAATGTCTAGGAGAAAGCACTTGAGCGCTAGGTGTACAACACGGAGCTCCAGACAATTTATGTCCCATGAGCACATAAACTGCCATCGCATCTGCCATTGCATACAGCCCCCCAGCCCGTGCTCGATGCATCTGTCGTAACATTCTTTCTCCTGATCACTTGGCCAATAAGAACACCCCGGTGATATAGAGTTATATTGCACCAAGGGGTCAGCGTATGCAACAGTCGGGCGTCACTTTGATGCTCAAGGTGCCCGTGCGCCATGCGTTCTGTGGCACCTGGCTCTTTAGCCAGAGCTGAAGCGGTCACATAGGTAGGAGCCCTAGATTGCACACTGTCGAGGCAGCAGCCATCTGGCCGAGCGTCCTCTGAAAGCATTTTAGTGGGGGAGAACGGCCTAATTTGAAGACTGTGAGAGAGCTGATCAGTTTTTGTGAGCGCTCCTCCGACAGACTCGCTCGCATATTGATTGAGTTCAGCTCCACTCCTAAAAAGGAGATGTTCTGGCTTGGTACCAGCATGCTCTTTTGCATATTTACAGTCAGCCCTAAGCTCTGAATATGAGCGAGGAGTCTGAACTTGCCACTGAGCAGCGCGCTCTCTGATTGGGCTAAGACTAGCCAGTCGTCGAGATAGTTCAGGATGCGCATTCCGCTCTGCTTCAGAGGAGAGAGAGCAGCATCCATGCATTTCGTAAACGTACAAGGGGCTAGACATAAGCCGAAGGGCACGACCGTGAATTGGTATGCTATCCCCTTCGAATGCAAATCTCAGGAAGTGCCTGTGGCAGGGGGCTACCTGAATGTGAAAATAAGCATCCTTTAAATTCACAGAGATAAACCAATCTCCCGGTCTGATATGTGAGAGGATTTGTCTCAGCGTAATCATTTTGAACGAGCGCTTTGAAAGTGCGCGATTCAGCGGTCTCAGGTTCAAGATTGGGCGGAGTCCGCCGTCTTTCTTTGGCACCGGAAAATAACGACTGTAGAAGCCGCTCTCGCAGTCTGTGAAGGGCACTGCCTCTACAGTGCGCTTTGCGAGAAGATTGTGTATTTCCTCTCTCAGAACTGAGGCATTCCGCTCCCGTACAGTGGACATTAACACACCGTTGAAAGGGGGCAGTCTGCGGAAGAACTGAAGCGTGTAGCCGTTCTTTATTGATTTCATAACCCACTCTGAGTGCCTGCCACGCTTCTGTGAACTGTGACAGCGGGCGAGGCGGAGTGCACACCGTGAGGGATAACTCGCCGTTGGGGGGCGGGGAGTTTAGTACCACACGAGTGTGAGAGTGAGTGATGGGGGAGAGGGGAGTGAGAGGAGGAAAATTGCCCTGATATTGAGGTGTGTTTTTTTTTTTTCAGGGTTGAAGCTAAACTCTGCAGGACATTGGCACTCCAGGACTGACGTTGCCTTCCCCTGCCCTGTACCAACACTGCAAGAGGGCAAACTACCAAGCAGCCGTAATGAGACGGTGACCTGGATGACTAGAAATCTTGCCCCTGAAAGTGTGTTGCAGGTAGTCCACTGCAGTTGCAAGCAAAGCAAATGTGAGACTGAAGCAAATGTGAGACTGAAAGATGTTCCTGTATATCTCCAAGACTGTGTTGTACTGATTTATGTCATTTAAGGTGACCAGACGTTCCACTTCCTGGGGACACGTTCTGCACGGGATTTCTAAATTGTGCATGTCCCCGAGAAGTGGCACGCCTGGTCACCTTAATATCAGTGCCAATATTGTGCAAATGTTTCCCAGAAAACAGAGGAAAGAGATACATGGGATGAAGCTCTAATGAGAGTGATAGGGATGATACTGACGAGTAAAGATGCACTGTGTCATATTTTAGGCTGATTTTGAGCTGTAATGAATCTATTGTAGAGTTGTCCATTTTTGCATTATTAGTTTTTAATTTCTTGATTTCTTGATGTTTTTAATGCATCAAACACGAATTGAACTGTAAGAAATCCCAGAAGTCATAGTGGGTGTATAATGAACAGAAGCCTGTAAGTTTTTTACATTCTTAGAATTGAGAAACCGCTAAATATTTCTTCAGTAAGTAAGAAACCTTTCAAAATATCTTGTTTCACTGCATGTGAGTTTCTGAACATGATCAATGGTGTGATATGCTTCATCTCAAATACCTCTTTGAAGTGGTATTAAAGATAGTGGACTTAAGGGACTGTTAAGGGATCTTACCGTATTATGTAAATGATTTGTACAGAATGTTTTTAGAACACTTGAGTTTGAGTACTGACTCCATACTGACCTAAATAAAGCAGACCACAGCATATCTCACTGAAGCTGCTTGTGTGTCACAGTGTATGAAGAGCCTTATGTTCATTCTGCTCTGTCATAAAAGACAGATTGACAACAGATTCTGTTTCCCAAACTGTTTTGAAAATGGGAAAACAAATAGCATGATAATTTTTGACATTTTGATTTCTTTGAATTTTTCTTACTTATTACTTAAGTACTTTAAAGTATTTTAAAACTCCCCAACATTTAATACTTACTTGTTTCTCAAGTACATCCTATGTTTCACAACAAACTAATAACCACACTGTCAAATTAGCACAGAGACAACAGTGCCCCATCATTAAAAAAAAAAAAAAAAAAAAAAAAAATCTGTATTATCAATCTACACACAGGTAACAGCATTCATCTGGTCAGTCATCTCCATCATAATCAGCACAGAGAGAAGGTTTAAGAGTGTTTATTTTTTCAGCAAATAATACATAAACAACATGTACAGAAATATTATCAAATACAAAAGAACAGAACTGAGAAGCTAAAAAGGTGGCCTTCCTGTCAATATAGGCTTTATTAAATAATAAAACTGATCTGAATTGTAATTAATTAGTGTTATTCAATACATTTACCAGGAGCACCTTCTGGTGTCCATAAACTAACTTCAACATACAAACATTTCAAAAACACACAATAGTGAAACTTTGGCAATAACTGACCCTTCGCAGGGACCCGGCCCCCTTCGTTACTGTTGTTGCTATGTCCGACAATGTGCTGTGTGCCAATCTCACACTAAACATCGTTCTCACGCAGTGAGAAAAATACATCATGGAGCAGAGGAAACTGACAACACACCAGTAGTCAAGACAGAGCAGGTTACTTCTGATATGAAACAAAGTCTCAGCTTTCAAATTTAGTCTTTTTTTAGGAAATTCAAACAATAAATACCGTTTTGTGGCTCTTTAATGTGTCGTGACAGATTGCTGTAGCGCCTCAGTTCAAGCAGCATGTGAACCGATCATCTCTTCCTCTTAACTATACCATGAAATGAACATGAATGAACATTAGAAGGCATCTTGTTTCAATCGCTGAAAGATGTCAATAGACACCATTTTTCAAGTTCAAGTCCACTGATGTTAATCTACTCTCCTGTCTGGTTTGTTTGTCAGACAAAAATGATAGATTCAGCATTATGATTGGTCAGATCGCCTGTCAATCAAACTCCCTGTGAAGGGTCAATTGGTTAAAAAAATAATAAAAAAAATAAACAAAATAAAATAAAATCTTAATAGTAGGCCAAATGTGTTACATTCTACAAAATGTTATGTAAGTACAAACTTTAGCCGCTTTTCCACCAAGAACTGTGCTGGCAGAATTCGTGTAGTGACGTCACCATTCAGGATTGGTCACTTGTTCTTTGCCTGGCTATTAGTTTCTCTTTGGTCAAGCAGAAAACAGAAATAAACAGAAATATCTGATCATCCTCCATAACAAGGTCGCTATTTAAATCTCATACCATATGTAAACACGTGTGTTACCAAGGCAATAACAGAAACTTTGTATTACTAGCTCTGTTATCAGCCCCACAGTGGAAAACAAAAACATATCCATAATGGCAGGGAAAGAAACGGTCAAACAACGAACACAAGTTGTGCCCGGCATGAGGAAAAACAGTTTTAATACACTACTAGGCGAATACTACATTGTTCTTGCTTGACAATAATTAAGTTATGACAAAAAAATGTAATTAAATGAAAAATAATGAAATAAAAAAATACTAAAACACAAACCAGCTCAAGTCTATAGAGATGACATTAAGCTGTTATTAAAATTAATCACCTGTCTCACCTGGGCAGGTACAAGCAAGGTTAAGAATCACTGGAGGGTAATTTATAGTGCATCCCCTCCACTTAAACAATCTGCATGTCACAACAAGAAAATGTAGAAAAATTGGAGTAAATAACACTACGTTTATTGACCTGATTATTGTATCCTGTTGCTCTGCACTGAACTTCACAGCTAACTACTACTGAAATAAAAAAAATCCTGCTCATAGCTTTTGTGATCATATCTGGCATCTGGAGGCTGTGAAAAAATCCAACAGTCCAACAGTTTAACCTGTATCCAATATTTATGACCAAAGTAATGCTGGCGACCAAAGATGTATTATTTCTGGCAGTTTTAACTAAACCTCTGTTGACAGAGGTGCTGTATAAATGCTCATAAAAGTACTTTCCACTACTAAGCCACTTCTTTATGACAAGCGACAGACCGGAAGTCATATTAATTTCCAGTGGAGAGTAGTACAGGAGCTGCATGCTGCGTGAGTTCCGACCCTATGCATATGTGAAAATTTCAGATCTGATTTGAACTTCAGATGCGCTGAAATATTTGAACTCCTGTGGCTTATGCACCACAATATACACTTATTGTTATTATAAGCATCTTGTATTTTTTTTTTTTTTTTGTAAAGCACATGATAGCTTTAGTCTTTAGCTCAAAGGGAATCATTTATGATTTTGTAGGGAATTTGAACAGACTCACTGTTTCACGGCTGATAACTGCACTGTAAAAAATAAGTGTAATTTTAACTGTAAAATTTTGTAAAAACGCTACTGAAAAAAACTGTTAATATGTTAACAGTGAGTTCCTGTACTATATACAGGGAAAAACTGTAAAAGATCTAACCAGACATTTCATGTAATTTTACAGTAAAATTCTGTTAATTATACAGTTTTTAGAAGTAAAAATAACAAATCAATGTATAATTTACAGTCAAAAACTGTAAACTGTTATTCCCAGAATTCCCTGCGTGACACTCCACATTTGAAAGTATTTTGTTTAAATAATCATGTTTTTTAATTGTTTTTGTTATCAGTTATGTACATTTGGGCTTTATGTTACATCTTCTGTTGTTTAATGAAAGTTTATTGCATTATTTAAGTATCATGTGTGTTACCATGATGGTGTTTTGTGTTTGCATGAATGACTCTGTGCATCTTCTATATATTAGTATATACTTCTGCTTGTGGCGAAGCTACCTGTGATGAGCTTTGATTCTTCATGTGGCTTTCTCTTTTACCACCTGCATTATTATGGTGGTTGTCAGTATGTTAAAGGTACAAAACAGATTTTAATAGCAGTGTGTGTTGTTGAATTTAGTGGTTTACATTCAAATTTCCCTGTTTGTAAATTACAGTTTTATACTGTAAATTTTACAGTTTTGTTCTGTAAATGTGTTTACAATTTTTCTGTATTTTTTACAAAATTATTCTGGCAACCACAGCTGCCAGAATTATTTTGTAAAAACTACGGAATTTTTTTTACAGTGTGAGTCGGCAGCAGTTCAGTGAACGAGCCGTATAACATCAACTCTGCACTGGATATTAAAATCCAAAATATAGTGAAAACACTATTAATAAGCACAGTAACAAGATCGGCAGATTAAGACATTAACTTGTAAGCACAAAACACAAGATACTTCTCTTTTCAATATAAATAAGACTTTATTTATATAAACCTAAGACATGTAAACTAATCTAATCTAACACATGAACACACGCATTCACACATTCACACGTTGCAGAAAGAAAGTGAGGAAAGGATAAGTTTAAAGAATGAAATGTGAAATCCCAAATTTACAGCAATGTGCAATTGCATAGACCTGAACAACCATCAATCAATTAATTAACCCTCGCATTGAGTTTCTCAATGAGGCTAAAATCTGTATTAAATGCACCAATTCAGTTAGAATCTGGAGGTTACTTGCTTGTTGCCTTTGTGTTAAGGGAATCCCTTTTGCTGTCGTCTTGCAGAAAGGGGTTTTCCCGAGGTTGAGTTCAGTGGTCTTTCGTAGTAAAGTCTTGGGTGTGGCTCTTGATGCTGAGTTGGTCTGGTTGAAGTTTGGGCGGGTGCAGTCGGAGCTGGACTTTGCGGCAAACTTAACTTAACGAAACGCTCACGGAAAAGAAAAGAAATTAAAGTAAAAGAAAGAAAACGTAACGAGACTAGGTGGTTTTTCTTCTCATTGTGGTAGCAGCTGGCATGTAGACCAGAGCACGTTCAAAGAGCAGCGTCAAAACGCGGTGGCAAAAAAAAAAGAAGAAGCAAGAGATGAACCAAGAGAGAGTTTGATGGTGTCCTGAGTATTTAAACTCGGCTTTCAGACACCTCCTAATGCTGGTCTTGACCAATTAGAAATGATCTTGGCTCGTGGTGTCGTATGTTTCTCCTCCCCATTCATAAATCTAACATGTTATCTTATAAATCATATGGTCCAAATTTTCCCGCTCTTACAGAGTACAATTTTGGACATGATTTCTCTAACAAGACTATGGTACATTTGACAAAGAATTGATTGGAAGAAACATTTAAAGCATGATTTTTCAAACTCATACATACCAAAGATGAATATTAACTCTTAAACTATTCCCTAGTTATTAAAAGACATACATCATATGTGATTAAAACATGATGGTTAATCGTGTGGGTTACATACATGATATGGGGTTATGCATAAACATGATAAGTCTCATAAGTCCTTTTAAGATGATTTTGGTGCATCTATATGTGAAAAGGCAGTTTCTGTACCGTTCTGTGAACATAAGGACATGTTCTGTGAAGACTAGAGAGGTTAAAAGGTCTCTTAAGGAATTTCAGTCTCCGTCTTTGTCTTCTATGTGGAGAGCTGGGGTGACCCACCCAATGAAGTCTCTAGCTCGTGATTTCGATCACAGATTTACAAGTGACAGCCATATCTTTGACCATCAGTCCTGATTACTTGCCCCAAATTTGATCGTCTCCTTCGTGAATTGGAATTATCAATAAGTGTTCTTTTGTTTGAATGTTGCAAGCTGTTCTGTGAAAGAGGCTTGTTGGTTTGCTTTCTTCAGAGGGCTGGAGCTAGGAATCTGATTTATGATGAACATCCTGTTGCAGCCTTGGGATCCTCTCTGGAATTTCGGCTCTTCATGTTTCAATGTTCGGATCGAATCTTAACTTTGTCTGACTCGTTCTGATCCTACACATTATTAACATGTAAACATTAAGTAATAACATGTAAACCTATGTTTTAGCACAATGCAATACCAAATGTGCTTAACTGTGAAAGCTATTTTATTCCAGGTTTTTTGCCAGGAAAACTAGCATATTGACTTTGGTAGGTTTTAACCTTTTGAGCGGTACGGTCCCACATATGGGATTCTTATTTCCGTGCCCCTGGGAGTACGGTCCCACATATGGGATTTAGAACGTTCGGTGACATCACATAACTGCCAAATTCAAACTGTGGTTTCGCGCGTTTACTGGCGCTGAGCCAGAGAGAGACGTGCACTGCGACTGTAATATTATCACAACTATGCAGTGTTCTTAACCGCATAATGCATATTTTAGGTTTCAGACATTTAAATACACATAAGTACTAGTAAAACAATACATTTAGAGCTTGTAAAATACACACAGATGTCTATGGAAGCAACAATAACAATCCATTCCAATTTAATTTGCCGATGTGTTTTATTCATATCAGATACACATAGTGTAAGTACCTATAAAGTTCACTCTATTCTTCACCCAGTTCACCGGCCACTTATTTGCATGTATTTCTGGAGAAATTGATGAATTCACGTGCTGTAAATCCAACTGACAGGACTCTCTGAACTTCGGCGCGAACAAACATGGCGGCGCCCATCTCACGTTACAGATCACGAACAAGATCATTTATAAAGGTGTTTAAAGGACAAAACACACTCATTTACGCATATTTGTGAATCGGAATATCAGATTGTCCATGCCATGGTGAGCAAGTTTGTGAATATGTTAAATAAAAAAGGAAAAACGAAATAAAAGCGATCCATCTGTCATACAGTGTTATTGTGGCCGCGGTGTGTCACGTGACAATCATGACGCGTCGCCATGGAAACAGTAAGGGCAAACGTTCTAAAATAACGGTCGCCTTAAAAAAACTCACTCTGGGGGGACCGCTAGAATATTTTAAACTCACCACTGAAAAGGTTAAACGTGCGTTGGCACGTCACAACATTTCCTGATGTACTAAAAAGTCTCTCTGAAGGTGAACTACTTGCTGGTATACAGAGATACTTTCTGGCTAGTTTACTTAGGTGTGGGAAGTCGACCTGATGGACTTGCCACCAAGTGAGAGGGTCCATCTCACTGTCTATGGTGGGAGACATCACGTAGTTGTTCAATTCAACTTCCACAGTGTGCGCTGGTTCCATAGATGACAGAGCTGGGGATGTCTTGAAGAAACTGCCCAGGGATTTTTTGGCCTTCTTTAGGGTGACATCTGATGGACCCATGCCCTGGTGATCTTGATTACTTAGGCTTTGCTCCTAAAATAGAGAAATAAAGTAAATATTGTAAACAAATCTAGTTATAGTGCATTATTTTGTCACTTACTATTGTCATATTAACATTTACCTGTGGCACAGTTGCTTCAATTTCAGACAACACCCTGGCTCTGATGTCTGACACCTTGTCAGAGCTGATGTAGTCGGCTTTGAATCTGGGGTCCATAAAGCAGGTCATGTCCAGAAGTTCTTGAGTTGCAGGGTTGTCATACTTGCTGTTCATGTACTCTAGAATCTTCATCTTTATGGACTTTGTTAAATCACTGTCTTCTTCCTTTGCAGCAAGAATTGAGGTGTTCATCATGTGAAGTACAGGTTTCACATATGAAACACTTACATAACTTTCACCTGATAGAGCATCTATAAATTCTTGCAGAGGCTGCAATGCCTGGTTTATGGACTCGAGTACATCTAGGTCCTGCCAAGAAGGAACTAAATGTCTTGACTTTCTGTCTGCTGACAGGACGTCACTTATGGCCCGCTGCTGCTCTAGAACTCTCTGATTCATTCTCTGCCTCGAACCCCACCTTGTAGGGCATTCTGTGATGAGGGAGTGCTCCGGGAGGTTGTGTTCTTTTTGTGCTTTTTTCAGTGCCATCTTCCCCTTCCAGGTGTGGGAGAAATGTCCCACTAACTTTTTGCAGAGACCAACAGCTCGAGTAATGCGCTCATCACCTTTAACAGCATTTTCTGAAGAGTTAAGAAAAATCAAAACAAGGACATACAAGGTGAAATAACATTGCAATATTATAATTACAATTTTATATAACAGCATTTGAGATAGAAAACTGTCAGCTAAAATTTATTAGCCTCTGTGGAATATATTTCCTAAATAAACACATTATCTTAAATATTACAATATCCAAAATCATGTCTAGTCTACATGCATCTATACAAACAACTGTACCTTTTTTCCGTTTTAATTTTATTATTGCAAATATAAACATTCAGCACTCACCGATGGCCAGATGCAAGCGGTGTCCAAAGCATTGTAGTCTGACCCAATTATTAAGTTCAGTAGCCTTCACCACATTGGCGCCGTTGTCCGTTGTAATGGACACTTGATTTTCCTCTTTTAAGTTCCAGCTGGCTAAAACATCCCGCAGCCCATGGGCTATGTTTTCACTGGTGTGGGATTCGGGGAAATACACAACACCCAGACAGCGTGTTTTTAATTCAAAGTCTTGAGTAAGAAAGTGAACGGTATAGCCCATGTAGGGCTCAGTTGTACGACTGGACCACAGGTCAGTGGTGCTAGCGTAGAAGTCCACTTGGCGCAGCTCGGAGCTCACTGTCTTCACACAAGTGTCGTACATCTGTGGAATTGCGACATGAGAAAAATAATTTCTCGATGGCAGCTGATATCTTCGGTCCAATTTGTTAATTAGACCCACAAAGCCTTCTTTGCTCACGATGTTAACAGGTATCATGTCTTTGGGCTGGAGCTAGGAATCTGATTTATGATGAACATCCTGTTGCAGCCTTGGGATCCTCTCTGGAATTTCGGCTCTTCATGTTTCAATGTTCGGATCGAATCTTAACTTTGTCTGACTCATTCAGATCCTACATACCCCCCTTCGATCGGCGAGGTGTTTGGCTGAAGACATCGTCGAGCGCTGGAAAAACAGAGGCAGAAGAAGCAGACACAAACACAGCAAACAACAAGACAACATCTCCATGACAGTTACTGTACTGGTGCAGGGCATCAGGTTATTCGGGTACAGGCGGTTATATTCAATTAGTCAATATAGTTTGGTAAACTGAATAGTTTTAGTTCAATTTTGGAAATTGTTGTTCTAATTTAGTTTAGTACGTTGACTCTTCGATCAAATTTTGTGATAAAATTTGTTTGTTTCTTCTAAATTGTCAACTTAAGAATGTTCACCTTTAAGTTTCTGGTGACATCATTTGTGGTAAAATGAATTAACCTATCGTGCGTGGAGCTCTCTGGCTTCCATTCGGTTAAGAGTGGCTTGCGGATATTAGGTGTGGTGAGTCAATCCTAATATCAGACCTTTGACCCTTGCAGGGTGTTTAGGTGTTTCACCTACTAAAGAAAGAGGGGAAGGAAAAGGATAGGTAAAAGAAGAACAAAACAAAAACAAAGCTGCTGTGGGTTTTCCTAGCATGACTTGCAACTACTGTTGAGCTAGGATGTCATGTGCAGCTAGGGAGTCATGTACCTTAACTTAGTGTCAGGTGTTCTAACTATTGTGAGGATAGCTGCATGTTCCTTTATGGTGGTGTATGTAACTTTATGCTAAAATTTGGATATTATACTTGTGGGAAGAATATGTTTGTTGAATGTGTTATCAGTAGATGTGGTTACCTCTGGTTGTAGGTAATGTTGTGTATGTTAGTGGTGTAGTGTAAGTGTGGTCAGATCTTTTTCAGTCTGTGTTGTCTCCCCCCTTTTCGGGTATGTCAGTGAAGACTGGCTCTCTGCATCCTTGGCTTGGATGAGGGCGTGTCCATGATCTAATGGGGGTCAGTCCAGAAAGGCAGGAAGTTTTTTTTTTTTTAGCAGACAGTCGGAGGTAGTTTGGCATGGCTGTGTGAAGCTGGGATGCAAACTTTGTCTCCTATGTTGCATTCCTCTTGTGCTGCCTTCTGGATGTGGCAGACTTTCTGACCTTCTGTGCTTTGGTGGTGGCTGTTGCACAGACAGGAATGTGGTTCTTGGAGTTGGAGTTAATTTAGCAGTTTGCTAGTGAGTGATGGATGACTGAGGTGATGTTCTCTGGTACCTCAGTTTTCATCAACGGCTGGCCGTGAGGCTTGCTCGTTCTGGGTGGTTGTTGAACAGGTGCTTGCCATCTCTGACATGGTGGTGTACCATGTGATCACCGGCCTTCCGTTCTGTCGCTGGTCACAGCGAGCATGACTCAGTTTCGTGGCCATCCGTGTTCAGCTTATCTTGAAGGAACTCGTTCAGTTGTCTCATGACTTGTTCCATGTCTTCTGATGGTAAGCTGTATTGTTCTTGTGCATACTCAGCACTGTGCATGCCTGAGTGATGCTGAGGTGGGTTTCGTTGTCGCTTACCCACACGAGTTGCTTTTTGATGAGCCAGGTGATTACCTTTGGATGTCTGTTTAGGTTTCCAGTTGTTCTCATCTTTTAGGTTTCCTGAGAAGCGTGGCTGGTCCCATGGTTTTTTCCAGCGGTTGGGCTGATAGCTGTCGTGGACATGGGGGTCACGTTCTCTGTGCTCTTGATGGAGGACTCTGGTGTCGTTATGCAACTGGGTGTCGTCCAGTGCAAGGCTTGAGTCTTTGGTGACAGAGTTCAAGAGTGTGGAGGTTTTGTTACCTTTCTTTGAGGCCATCTTCTGCTTGTTATAGGCCTTCTGTGTTAGGTCACGCAACTGTTGGATGGTCATGGAGCGTGGACAGGCCATGACGCCTAGATGGTGGCTGACTCCAGGGTGCAGATTTCTTAGGAAGAGGCTTTTAAAGTTCACATCCTCTTCAAGGTCAGGTTCGTTGTGTGCACCAAAGTAGGCTTGTCGGAGTCGGTTGTAGTAAGCTTGTGGAGTCTCTTGTCGACCCTGTTTGGTTTCTAAGGCAGTTAACAGTCCATGTTCAGACTCAGGGTCTTTAAACTCTTTAATCAGGACCTCACGAAGTAGCTGGTAGTCTGACTTCGTTTGACTGGGCTGTCGATCTAGGAAGTTTCGTACCTCGGAACTGGACGTGGCTCTAAGGAGGTATAACCTGTCTCTGTCAGTAACATGAGGTCTCATTTCTAGATAAAAGTCGATATCTTGCAGATGGGCCTGGATGGTGTGGCCCTCTGTGGAGTTCGGGTTGAACTTGCTGATGTTTCTAGACAGCTTGTCGAGGTCTGTGATGGTCATCCCATGTGCAGCTCCAAGGTCTGCTTGGATGGGCTGTTTTCTTTCGTTGACAGGAAAGAGTTCTGTGGCGAGGGCAAGTGAGGTTTTGGGTGGTGGCCCTTCGCTTCTTTCGTTGCGTACCAGTTCTTGGACGCAGGACTCTGCTCTGCTCAGCAGAGGTGAGGCTGAGAGGTGTTTCTCTCGCCTTGGCTCTTGTTTCTGCTCATAAGCATGTTTGAGTTCTTTTCTGACCATATAGAGCTCATCGTTAGTGTCGTTTAGTTGTTGGGTCAGATTGTCCATTTCAGTTCCATACCTTTCAAGGTGGTCTTTTAAGGCACTGATTTCAGCATTCTTGTCGCTGATATCATTCTTGGCTTTCTCCAGAAGCTGTTCGGCATAATGGAATCTGTTTACCAGGTCTTTCTGGGCAGCCTTTGCATGTTGTTGGTCGAGCTGAGCTGCTGTCAGGGCTGCTTGGAGCTCCTTAAATTGTTCCGTTGTTTCCCGCTCCCTCTCGTTGGGTGCTTTGAGTTGATCTTGAATTTTCACTTCCAGCTTGTCTATGCGGCGTTGAGCACATGTCAGTTCCTCTTGAAGGTGGGTGATGTGCTTGTCGCTCAGTTTCAGCTGGGTCGTGAAGGCATAGCTTAGGGAGCTGGTGATTTTAACGAGCTCCTCGTGGTTGTTGTTGTGGCTTGAATCTTGTGTCAGGAATCTTCTCAGGATTAGGATTATTATTAAAAATAATAACAGTTCAAATGTCTTGGGGGTGAGGCTGTCTGTCGTGCCTCTCAGCCAAGTGTTCACATCTTCCCCTTCTGCAAAGGGGTCTGCAGTCTGCGGCATGTTGGCACGCTAGGGAGAAGAGAGACTGACACAGATCTGTGTGGAGTAGAAGCCTATGTGTGGTGCGACAACTAAGTGTTGTGTCAGTGATTTTGAACCACTTAGTGTAATGTGGTGAAGACTGTTTTGGTCTCAGGGTATCTAGGTAGACAAGAGATGTGAAGACTTCGTCACTCTAATGAGGAAGGGGGAAAAGAGAGAAACAGGTGAAAAACAAATTCAATTAAAAGAAACAATTCCTTTTTTTTTTTTTCAAATGAGGAAAGTTGTTTTTTTTTTTTCAACTAAATGTTGTTATCAAGGCAAACAATATTATTAAGTCTCTGTCGTAGACAAAGGAATAATAATAATAATTCTGATATCTCTTTTCTTAGTCTGACAAGATTGACATCATACACCTTACAGTTGGACCGCTCACCAGGGAGGCTGCGAAGGCAACAATTGATCAAAACTTATCTCTATTAAAATTGATCTCAGCGTTGGATGAGATGTTAAAATTTGGATTGCGTTTTCAAATGTGGGGAGGCTAGGAAGAACGAAAGAGGGTTTGATTACAATCAAATTCATAAAGATGAGTAGTCTTTTTTTTTTTTCTTACAAGATTGTGTATCTCATTCACTTAGAATTGATTGATGGTTCTTACAGCCAGGTCCCTACAAATGTGAAAAGTGAAGAGGAAAGAAAATGGAGAGAACAGGAGAGGAAGGAAAGAGACAGTAAGTTGAGTGGATCGGGTCCACTAGCATGCGGTTATGCCCGACTACGAGTAGAGTGTTGTTTTCAGTTGCTACACAACTATCAACAAAAATAAATTTTGGGTGAAAGAGATTTGTCTCTCTAATTTATTTGAACTCGTAGTGAAGGATAACAATGTCTCCTATGAAGGCTCGGGTATGTGTTCCCGAACTAGGATACACAGAGGAAAGAAAATGGTAAGACAAGGTAAAATTGAAAAGTAATAAATGGGCAAAATAAGCAAAAATTAAATTAAATGAAGGAGGAAATCAGTAAATAAAAATAGTAATGGCTAAGTGTATAACCAAAACAGGAAGAAAGACGGGTAAAACGCAATAAAGTAATGAGTGAGTATAAGTTTTAATAGAATCTATTGATATGGTAATAAATAAATTAGATAGAATAAGTTTACTTAAACTTTCAAAGTTCAAGGCTTATTCGTACCTAAAATAATTAGGCCCAAAAGAGAATACTAGAAGTAATGATCATATGAAATGATCTGAGGGGAAAATTTGAATGATTCCAAATAAATTTAATGTTTTAATTAAATTTTGAATTTGGCACAATTAATAATTGTGAACTAGTATTTTCCTTTCTAGTAAAATGCAAATAAGTGGTAAGAAGTGAGAAATTAGAGAAATAAGAAAGAGAAAGACCAACAAGTGTATTAGTTGAGATGTTTAACAAGGTTAAACCACTTTAGCTTTTCATACACACACTATTCAACCACTGGATGTTAAATGCTAACTTTGAAGCTAATGGCTTTAGCATAGACTTCAATGTAAACACAACCGTTTCGATAGCTTAGCATGGAGTTTGTTTACAATAGCATCGATGTGCTGCGCGTGCGCAGTTCAGAGTTGCTCCGGAAGTAGGTTAAGACTTCCGTTTCACAATCGTAACTGTGGCAACCAAAACAAACTCTAGTGGACTAGGCTAGCATCGTTGCATTCCAAGTACAGTTAAGCATGTTACATGAAATGTCGGCGCATTTCAACACTGTACAAATAACAACACCGCTTTTAGTTGGTTCTGCGATGTGGCGCTTAAACTCTCAGTTCGTTCCGAGTTTGATTAAACTTTATTCAAATAGCAGTTTCGTGCTGCAGTTAAGGAAAACAGTGATCGGATCATAAAAGTGTGCCAGTTTCTCTGGACACAAACACAACAGGTTTTCTTCGCTGTTGGTTCACTTTACTTGATCAAGCTTTTAAAAACTCCCATTCAAATCCCTCTCGGAGATTTAATTCACTTTGTGAACAGTGTACACAAACAGGCAAGCATTATTCTCTAATGTTTAACCCAGGGGAGTCGAATAGCCTTTGATTTGGCAGTGGAACACGCACTGTCAATCAGACTATCAGTAATAAGGCTTTGATGAATAGATTGAGGAACACGCTCAAAACTATTCTTTATCCACCGATTTATTTCCCTTTTAACTATTGCAGTTTAGCTCCGTTTGGCTAACAGTAACTGAGATTCGAGAGTATAGCTATTTAATGATCTGGAACCCGCAGAACATCAATTCAGCTATAAAACAAGGCATTACGGAAAAGAGGAACACGCTCAATTTCAACCTTATTGTACGATCTCAGATAACTTTAAGTTCACTTACTGCAGTTGAACAGAGAGTTGGACTCGAGTTACAGGCTTCTCTGCTTTCATTCAAACAGGGCGCGCGCTGCTGACGTCACACGCGCGCTCACACACACACACGCTAGTCTCAGAAGCGTCTCATCTTTCATACCGGAGCAATAGAAAAGATTAAATAACTTGGTTTATGCTCACAATTTAGATTAATCTGCCCCGGGATTCTCCACCAATAATATGTAGAAATTTGTAAATATATAAGTAATATATATAAGGGAAACAAGTCAATTTAGCTCAAAGGAAATCATTTATGATTTTATAGGGAATATGAACAGAATCACTGTTTCACGGCTGATCACTGAGTCGGCAGCGAGTCACTGAACGAGCCGTATAACATCAACTCTGCACTGGATATTATGATCCAAAATATAGTGAACACACTATTAAATAGCACAGTAACAAGATCGGCAGATTAAGACATTAACTTGTCAGCACAAAACACAAGATACTTCTCTTTTCAATATAAATAAGACTTTATTTATATAAACCTAAGACGTGTAAACTAATCTAATCTAACACATGAACACACGCATTCACACATTCACACGTTGCAGAAAGAGAGGAAAGGATGAGTTTACAGAATGAAAATGTGAAATCCCAAGTTTACAGCAATATGTGCAATTGCATATAGACCTGAACCATCAATCATTTGACCCTCGCATTGAGTTTCTCAATGAGGCTAAAAGTTATATTAAACTGCACCGACTCAGCAAAAGTCTGGAGGTTGTCGTCTTTGGAGAAAGGGGTTTCCCGAGGTTGCTGATTGGCTGAGTTCAGTGGTCTTTCGTAGTAAAGTCTTGGGCGTTGGCTCTTGAGTTGGTCTGGTTGAAGTTTGGGCGGGTGCAGTCGAAGCTGGACTTTGCGGCAAACTTAACTTAACGAAACTCTCACGGAAAGACAAGAAATTAAAGTAAAAGAATAAAAGAATGTAACGAGACTAGGTGGTTTTTCTTCTCATTGTGTTGGCAGCTGGCATGTAGGCCAGAGCACGCTCAAAGAGCAGCGTCGAAACGCGGTGGCAAAAGAGAAGAAGAGAAGCAGAGGAAGAGCCAAGAGAAGAGGTGTCCTGAGTATTTAAACTCGGCTTCTAGACCATCCTATCTGGATGTCTTGACCAATTAGAAATGATCTTGGCTCGTGGTGTTGTATGTTTCTCCTCCCCATTCATAAATCTAACATGTTATCTTATCAGTCATATGGTCCAAATGTTCCCGCTCTTACAGAGTACAATTTTGGACATGATTTCTCTAACAAGACTGTGGTACATTTGACAAAGAATTGATTGGAAGAAACATTTAAAGCATGATTTTTCAAACTCATACATACCAAACATGAGTATTAAGTCTTAAAACTATTCCCTAGTTATTAAAAGACATACATCATATGTGATTAAAACATGATGGTTAATCGTGTGGGTTACATACATGATATGGGGTTATGCATAAACATGATAAGTCCTTTTAAGATGATTTTGGTGCATCTATATGTGAAAAGGCAGTTTCTGTACCGTTCTGTGAACATAAGGACATGTTCTCTGTGAAGACTAGAGAGGTTAAAAGGTCTCTTAAGGAATTTCAGTCTCCGTCTGTCTTCTATGTGGAGAGCTGGGATGACCCACCCAATGAAGTCTCTAGCTCGTGATTTTGATCACAGATTTTCAAGTATCTCTTTGATCATCAGTTCTGATTACTTGCCCCAAATTTGACCGTCTCCTTCCTGAATTGGAATTATCAATAAGTGTTCCTTTTGTTTTAATGTTGCAAGCTGTTCTGTGAAAGAGGCTTGTTGGTTTGCTTTCTTCAGAGGGCTGGAGCTAGGAATCTGATTTATGACGAACATCCTGTTGCAGCCTTGGGATCCTCTCTGGAATTTCGGCTCCTCATGTTTCAATGTTCGGATCGAATCTTAACTTTGTCTGACTCATTCAGATCCTACAATAGATAGTAAGGCCCCATCTGATTGGTCAAATTTGGACAACCTATGCATGCAACAAATGCTTGGCACATAAAATAAATTTAATTTATCGCAACTCTCTGCGATACAGATATCGCATATACTATTATCGCAATAACGATAATAAGTGTTATTTTGTTTGAATGTTGCAAGCTGTTCTGTGAAAGAGGCTTGTTGGTTTGCTCCAGACTCAAGGCGCCAGGGTACCGTGGACAGATTTATGATGTTGTCCTGTTTTCTTGGATGGGCCTCTTTCTGGAATTTGGCTCTTTTGGTGGTTCTAACACCAATCTGATCGAATCTTAACTGGTCTGATTCGCTCTGATATCCTACATCAGTGTATCTGTTGGCATTGGTCAGTGCTCGTTTTCACAGACTAAACATGTTGAACTAGCATTTATCGGATCTTGAAATCTCTGAGAAGTGATGTACTATTCTTAGTCAGTGTTGGTCTGCATCTGTTGATGCAGTGTGAAATGGCCTTAAGCAAAGAAATGTCAACTGTTAATGGTGTCAGAATACTTTGTGCAAGGGGTGGACAGCTATACCCTTGGCTTTGTCTGATCTTCTCCATCATTCTTTTGTAGGAAGAGAGACACACATCTAGAAGTCATAAGAGAACATTGGCGAAAAATATGTAAAGCAGATATATGAAAGAAGACCAAAGGAGCAAATGCACCATATAATGTATAAATAACTATAAAGGCATCAATAGAATCTAATGAACATGGGAGCTTGATGATCATGTAAGTACTGGCTGGATTTTCTTTAAAACTGTGTTTGATGAGTGTTAAATTACCAACAACATCAGAAAAATGATTTGCTTATTGTTTTCTACAAACAGATTAAGCGATTATGGTCAGAAAACAACAAACATATCTTACCTTATCCTGAGCTCCCTGTTTACTAAATTTTATATCAGCATCATCCATCTTTTCCTCAGTCTGGGCTGTTTGATAATAACACATTTATTAAATTAAATAAACCTGAATCTGGTTGGAATAAATTGCTGGCACATTTGAGCATATTTTTGCATAAGGAGATTAATTTTATCAGCTGTAGGTAATACTTGCCCTTTTCTTTTCCTTGATTGCACTTTAAACGGCGACACACCATGTGCACAACTACAACCATGAATGCTAACAGCAGAAACACGGATGTTATCAGCAGTATCTCAAGTGCATGTTGGCGGAGTTCTGCAATGGATAAAGCAAAAACATTATTAGTGTAGAGACACTTTGCAGTATTTGTTAGGCTAAGAGATGCTACAAAAGGGACAGACCTGAACATGTCAGACAGAGTTCAGTGATGCTGAGATGTTTAGTCCGGTTGGTGAATGAATACGCCACAACACAGCTGTAGGAATCATCCAGACACTCAATCTCCAGAGGTAGAGAGAGACTAATGCTGAGATCAGACACACTGATGCTGGACAATAAACTGTTTCCTTTGTACCAGGAGAGACTCACATTTCTTACATTCACTACTGAACACAACAGGAGACATTTTGGCACTGATGAACATCCTGATGAGGATGAAGAACAGTGTGAATAGTCTCTGATGATGACGGGAATGGGAAGAGGAGCTGCAAAACATGACAGAAAAAGTAAGTTATCTATTATAATTTAATTTATCATTTCAGTATTTATAGGTCATTTCAGCTGTGTTCAGTGTTGTGCATTTTAATTTGATTTTGTATTGAAAACATTTCTGCATACTGAGTTCAGACTAGAATTAATTTGTGCATTTGTGACATGAATTACTCACCATACAAAGTAACATTGAATCTCCTCAGTAAGATTTTTGAACTACTGATCTGCAGCTGGTAAAGTCCACTGTGTTCAGATCTGATGTTTCTGATGGTCAGAGATCCAGTTTGATTGTCCATATGAAGTTTCTTACTGAATCTCCCATCATTACTGACAAATACAAAGTGTAATTGGTCCCTTTTAATAATTTCTGCTATTTGCATACTCTGAGGTCCAAATGTCCACAGAATCTGATCTTCTGTCTGTACTTCAACATCAGTGTTTAAAGTGACAGAATCTCCCTCCATCACTGAAACTGTCTTTACTCCATGTGTCTCAAACACAACTGAAACTGAGATTTAAAATAAATCAGTAAACAAAGCACACAGAAAATTTAACTTAGCTGAAAAAGCTTAGCAAATAAGATTTTTGTAATAAACAGATGGCTGCAGTCCCTTTGCTTAGTATAATTTGAAGATGAGGTTTTGACATACAATTCCTAATTTTATCTTTAACGGACAATGTTCATCTCAGTTAAAACCTCACATCATCTGACTATAACCTATTCAAAACTAACCTACCATCACACCATATCAAACAGCAAATCTAACAAAGCATAAATGTATAGTAAATTTACTATTGTCAAAGGTATTTGGAGAAAACCCGTTTTAGAAAAAAAAAATATATATCCCACCATTATTAAATTAAATAGGCTACGCCATTTTTTTTCGTTAAACCAAAGGAGCAGTTTTTACAATCTAAGTGAATAAAATAGCCAACTGATAGCCTTCCTTACTGGAGTTCCACAACTACTGAGACTTTGTTCTCTCACACCGGACTTGTGTGTGAAATAAAAGAGGAAAGCATTTGAACCAAATCACTGTGAGGCAAGGGAGGGGGAGACTCAAACTGTTTCTAAACTTAAAACGCATTTTTGCCCCGTTTGTGTTGTTTTACTATTTACACAATTATTTTAAGTATAAAACATTATTTACAATACACAGCGTGTTTTTTAATCTTATTTTAGGGGGGACAACCCTCAGATAAGGGGGTCTTGTCCCCCCCGACCCCCTCGGGATCTACCCTGTCAGATTTTCCTACCTCCCATTAAAACAGTAGGTAGTACAATTCGACAACGAAAAATGCTACCTGTTAAATTATGATTTATTAATGTCTACACCTACCACAACCCTAAACCTACCCTTACAGTCATGCAAATACAGTAATTATGTGTCATATTCGCGGTGGGATACAGCTACCGGAAACCAACAATAAATAATTTTTTCTACCTATTAGATTGTGTTTTATTAACTTCTACATCTACCCCAACCCTAAACATACCCTTACAGTAAAGCAGATACATTAAATAGTGTTGTTCAGCGTGAGAAAAAGGATGAAATATTGATGTGCGCATGCGCAGTAAACCCCGGTAGGAAAATCTGACGGGTAGGATAAAATGTCAGGACACCGCCTATGTATGTAACCTAGCGTACTTTTGCTTTTAAAAGCGAAAGCTGTTTTTTAGTGTGGATTGCGGAAGAAGGATTGTTTAAACTTATTTCTAACTAACTAAAAAGAAAAAAAGAAGCAGATTCGGAATTCAGAAACATTCCTAATTCATAAATGTAATTTAAACAATCATGTGCATATTGTCTAAACCGCATTTCATGAAATCCGACTTACCCCTAGTCAACAGAACGCACAGGTAGATGAAAACATTGTCTGAAATCATGTTCCTCGAAAGATGTCTGAACAATCCGTGAATTTAGTCTGCTTTAAATGGAAAACAGCATAAATGGAGCATAGAGCATGAAAAAGAGCATAAACAATGTTTTAGATATGCTTGCGCTGTGTAGGAGGACGAAGTCAACAATGATTTCACCCATTCATTTCTACAGTAACAAACCTAAATGGATTAGTACTTACAAATTAACTTTATCCTCTAAGACTTTGTAAAATACATGACACAACCACTAGATATGTTCCTTTATTTTCGATGAGTAGTTCTTAATACAGTATATTTCATACAGTCTTTTAACATGTAATATTGCCTGCATTTAAACGCATTTAACAAATATTTTTGAAGTAAAAATCAAACATTTCTGGTTATGAGTCAAAGCGGATCATGAACTGAAAAACGTGCAATCTTCACTTCCTGCTTCACTTCCTGAATGTTGCTGCTGAATGTTATGATCTTCTTCTGCTGAATCAACTGTTTTACTATCAAGTAAATTTGTTGCATATCCTCAACTGAAAAAAAAAAAAAAAAAAAATGAAAAATTGAAAAATACAAAATGTCACTCATGATATTTCTGATGATAACGAACAGTTTCTGGAGTCGCTTACTGTAGAGGTGGATGAGGAACCTGTAAAACCCAATAGTAGGTATATAAAAACACATTTATGTCTGTAACATTACAGCACCTTTGTGGCCACAAAGCAAGTGGACAAATCTTAAATTCTGTAAATGTAATGAAAATATTTTTTTAAACCTCTCATATTAGGTTATTTCATTTTAGAATACATATACAAAGCACTCACTATAAACAGTGACATTAAATGTCTTTGACTCTTCTCCTCCGGGATCGGCAACATTTAGATAATAAAGTTCAGAGTCTGTGGTTGTCATGTTACTGATGGCCAGAGATCCAGTTCCAGGGACGAGCTTCAGTCTGCCACCAAATCTCTCAGAATTAAGATAATAAGAATTATGAGTAATGTAAGCAATCCAAACATCCACATTATACAACCAAACATCCACATTATACAACCTCCTCTTGTAGTAACATCAATGTTTAGAGTGGCAGAACCCCCCTCCATCACTGATACTGACGTCATTACATCTGTATCGACACTAATCACACCTGAAACACAGACAGGCAGGGGCGCCGCTAGCAATTTTGGGCGCTATGAAAGAATATGAGGTTGGGCCTCCTACCGCACCAAACATACACAATATTGCCCAAAGTATTGGGACACCCCCTTCTAATGAACAGGTTTGACTACTTTAGTCATTTCCATGAGTGCAAATCTTAATGTTTAAGCATATAATGATATTCTAGGGAATTGTGTGCTTCTAATTTTATACCAATAGTTTGGACAGGACCCTTTTCTAATCTAACACAACAATGTCTCTGTGTATAAGGCAAAGTAAAAAAAAAAAAAAAAAAAAAAAAAAAGATTGATTCATTCAGTGTGGAAGAACTTGACTGGTCTGCATAAAGCCAAGTCCTAATCCAAGCTGAACACCTCTGGTGTGATTTCAAATACATACCTTGAGCCAAAAACTCATCACCAAACACCAATGACTTGTACATACAGGTGCATCTCAATAGTAAGTAAGTAAGCAAGTAAAGTTTATTTATATAGCACATTTATCTCAGCAAAGCTGACCAAAGTGCTGAACAAAGTCAAAGATAAACACAAAATAAACAAGACAGATGAAACAATAAAACAAAACAACATAGATAAAATCCAAATTAAAATGCCTGGGAATAAAGATATGTTTTCAACCTCATTTTAAAAGTTGTAATAGAAGGTGCAAGGCAGATGTCCAGTGGCAGTTGATTCCAAAGACGGGGGGCAG
Source organism: Spinibarbus caldwelli (assembly GCA_039654775.1). Classification (NCBI taxonomy): domain Eukaryota; kingdom Metazoa; phylum Chordata; class Actinopteri; order Cypriniformes; family Cyprinidae; genus Spinibarbus; species Spinibarbus caldwelli. The sequence continues at coordinate 11,343,102 of CM077230.1, read as the reverse complement.
CAACTGAAAAAGCCCTATCACCCTTTGTTTTTAAGCGTGAACGAGGGACAACTAAGAAAGCCCTGTCAGAAGATCTTAGAGATCTGGATGATGAAAGAGGAGTAAGATGATCTTTGAGATAAGATGGGGCTTGACCATTAAGAGCTTTAAAAACAAACAACAAAATTTTAAACTGAATTCTAAAATGGACAGGAAGCCAGTGAAGAGAGGCTAAAATCGGTGTAACGTGATCAGCTTTCTTTGCCCTAGTCAACAACCTTGCAGCAGCATTTTGTACCATCTGTAAGCGTGCAATGGATGACTGAGGAAGACCCAAATATAATGAATTACAATAATCAAGGCGGGAGGTAATAAAAGCATGAATGACCTTCTCCAGGTCATTAAAAGACAAAAATGATTTCAATCTCGAGATGATCCGTAACTGATAAAAACTGTTCTTGACAACTGTATTAATTTGCTTAGTTAAGCAAAGTTCAGAGTCCAGAATGACTTTGGGGGGCCAGAGACGATTACATCCGTTTTATCTTCATTAAGTCGAAGAAAACTATTAGACAGCCATTTCTTAATGTCCCCAAGGCAGGCCAATAAGGGTTCAATGGTATCGCCTGCTTTCAATGGTATGTACAACTGGGTATCATCAGCATATAAATGAAATGAAACATTATGTCTGCTAATAATATCTCCCAATGGTCGCATATATAAATTAAAAAGAAGTGGCCCTAAAATGGATCCTTGAGGAACCCCACAGATAATAGGAGCAACAGATGAAGAGAACTTACCTAACTCAACGGAAAAAGACCTGTCTCTAAGATATTAATTAAACCACTGCAAAGCAATACCCCCGATACCAAACAAACGCTCTAACCGGCTGAGAAGAATATCATGATCAACTGTATCAAAGGCAGCTGTAAGATCGAGAAGCAGCAGGACTGTATTTTTACCACTATCAACTGCAAGTAAAATGTCATTGAACACTTTGAGCAAAGCAGACTCAGTACTATGATAGGCAGAGAAACCAGATTGGAGAGGTACAGTTAATTTAACGGAAGCCGGACTAGCCAGCGAAAACAGTGACAGATCTGATAACTGCAAGGTAAAAGAGGAGTGAATAGCTAACACTTTATCAGAAAAAAACTTTAAAAATTTTTCACAGAGTTCAGTTGAGTGTTCCACATGAAACTGACAACCTGGATTAATTATTGATTTGTGGAAAACAAAATCCTAGGTCTATGAGAGTGCGTAGCAATCAGATCTGAAAAATACTTTGACCTAGCTGATTTTGCAGCATTCTGAAAGTTAATCAAACACTCTTTAAAAAGCTCATAGGACACAGTTAAAGAATCAATAAATTAGAATGTCGTGGAAGTTCATTTATTTCAGTAATTCAACTCAAATTGTGAAACTCGTGTATTAAATAAATTCAATGCACACAGACTGAAGTAGTTTAAGTCTCTGATTCTTTTAATTGTGATGATTTTGGCTCACATTTAACAAAAACCCACAAATTCACTATCTCAAAAAAATTAGAATACAGTGGCATGCCAATCAGCTAATCAACTCAAAACACCTGCAAAGGTTTCCTGAGCCTTCAAAATGGTCTCTCAGTTTGGTTCACTAGGCTACACAATCATGGGGAAGACTGCTGACCTGACAGTTGTCCAGAAGACAATCATTGACACCTTTCACAAGGAGGGTAAGCCACAAACATTCATTGCCAAAGAAGCTGGCTGTTCACAGAGTGCTGTATCCAAGCATGTTAACAGAAAGTTGAGTGGAAGGAAAAAGCGTAGAAGAAAAAGATGGCCAACCAACCGAGAGAACCGCAGCCTTATGAGGATTGTCAAGTGTTGCAAATTAACTCAAAAAAGAGAATTGTATATAAATAATTACAATTAATTATGATTAATTACAATTATTTATATCGGCTGACAGTAATAACTGTCGCAAAGTTAAATTGCCATCAGCTGATCTGTTCGTCCAGCGAACATTCAGTGTAAATTCATATCAACTCTAAGAAAGGATATTTCCATGGCCACAGAAAATATCTTCCTATTAATGCATTAGAGCATTTAGCAAGGGTCAAAATCGTAAAGGGACATTAATATGCAAGGCAGAACCAGAAACTCATGTAATTTGTGCACAAGAGTTTTATTAACTAAACGCTAACACACATAACTAATCTAAACAAACAACGAATAACATACACTCACGCATACATACAAAGTGGAGCTAAAGTGGATGAATGAAGCCATTAGAGAAAACAGAGAATGCAGTTATGGAAAGAGACAGTTAACCACCTGAGTAAAACCATCAGCACCGTTTATAACGGGGTCTATAACTTATACTAAACCTGTTTCGTTTAATTAAATGTACTATACTTGCACTTCCTTTGTGTCCGGAATGCGGTCTCGGATGAAAAGTCTTGATGGTCTCAAGGTTTTTGGACTCGCGATCACATTCTTCCGGGTTGAAGAGTGATGAATTCCAAAGATGTTCTGACTCAGTGGTGATAGGGAGTTTCTTCCCAGGTGAAAAGTGAAGAAGAGTTAAGAGACATCAGCTAAGATCCAAGAGATTTGATTGAATGGAAAGACAAGGCCAGAAAGCCTGACACAAAAACTTAATAGTCCAGAAAAGTTGTAGCTCACATCTTACTCATCCTCTTAGGATCCAACAGAACCGCAGACTGGGTCTTTGTGGTCAAGAGTCATCTCCCAGGCTGGGGGAGATCACCCACGGCTCTATGTTGGGCCGACCGGGCGTGCCTGCGCCCGGTTCAGGTTCTCCGTCAGAAGATAGCAGAAGAGCTTTTCGTAGAAGAGAGGTATTTTAGAAGAGAAGTATTTTAGAAGAGAGGGCCGGACCTGTGAATGAGACCTTTATCTGGTATAGAGGAGGGAGTCTCGGGAGTCAACGAGCCAATGGGCTCCCATCTCTTTGGAGGGAAGATTTTATGACTCTTTGTCTCTGAGCATGGCAATTTGCATGGGGTTGCTATTAAAGAACTATTAAAGATTCTTAGAACACTAATATGTTGCATAGGTATCAACATGTAATATACACTGTCATTTAGATCATCAGAATACAAATTAATAGAGATCAAACATGATATAAGTGAGGTAATATTAACTAGTGATCTATCATAAACATGCATAAAACAGGATACAGTACAAAAAGACAATATACACGAACAGTAACAAAATATACAATGACCTGAGGATATGTGTGTTCATTCAAAAAAAGGTTTTTCAATGAATTAATTAGAGAAGAGTCCATTTTTATGTGCATTACATGTCTCTTTCCTAAGGGAAAATGAGGTCTGCCCGAATTCCTTTGACCAATAAAACTAGTGTTATTAGATAGGTTGCCATGGTACCGGGGGGGCCTGGAGTCATCACAAACATACCGGCACTCAGAATTTGTGTTGGGTGAGGGGTCTGTGGTTAGTTGTTAATCTAATAACTAATTTGATTTGTTAAATCTGATGAACAAATGTGTGTCTGATTGGTCCAAATGCTACACAAGCAAAATCGATTCAAGAATTTGGGTGAACTTCACAAGGAATGGACTGAGGCTGGGGTCAAGGCATCAAGAGCCACCACGCACAGACGTGTCAATAAATTTGGCGTATTCCTCTTGTGCGTCTTACCTGGGAAGAACTGGACTGTTGCCCAGTGGTCCAAAGTCCTCTTTTCAGATGAGAGCAAGTTTTGTATTTCATTTGGAAACTAAGGTCCTAGAGTCTGGAGGAAGGGTGGAGAAGCTCATAGCCCAAGTTGCTTGAAGTCCAGTGTTAAGTTTCCACAGTCTGTGATGATTTGGGGTGCAATGTCATCTGCACAATTAAAAGAACCAAAGACTTAAACTACTTCAGTCAGTGTGCATTGAATTTATTTAATACACGAGTTTCACAATTTGAGTTGAATTACTGAAATAAATGAACTTTTCCATGACATTCTAATTTATTGAGATGCACCTGTACACTATATGGACAAAAGTATTGGGACACCTCCTTCTTTAAAACAGAAAAAGGCACTTCCAACTGTGGCAACAAAGATGGAAACATAATTCATGTATTTAAAAACTGTATTTCCATCTTTGTTGCCACAGTTTTGGAAGTGTCTAAAATGATTGTACCCATATGTACAAGTCACTGGTCTTTGGCATTGTTGTGTTAGAATAGAAAAGGGTCCTGTCCAAACTATTGGTATAAAATTAAAAGCACACAATTCCCTAGAATATCGTTATATGCTTAAACATTAAGATTTGTACTCATGGAAATGACTAAAGTAGTCAAACCTGTTCATTAAAAGGAGATGTCCCAATACTTTTGGCAATACAAGCCAACCTAGCTATTCAAAATATTTGTCTGCAATTTAATAATATTGACCTATTACTTTTTTTATTGCTTTTGACCATTAGGTATCAGTAACATTCATTCCGAACCTGTTCTATGGACATAGACTTTCTGTACCACACTATTCTGCTGATATGGAATGAGTTTGACTAGTTAATCAGTTATATTAATAGAAATGCTTCCCTGAGGCACACTAAAAAATCCTAAAATAATAAATAGGATACCCCATAACAGCATTTCCAGTAGTATCCAACATTTCTCAATCATGATCTTACTCAGCTAAATGTGACTATTAGCTTAACCGCTGTATTCCTTGTTTGCTAGCTACCTATGCACATGCAGCATACAATGTTAAAAATGTTCTACATTATGAACCTTAACCCAAAAACCTTTAGCTTCATACACTGTAGATAATTGTGACCTTGCCTGTGGAAACCCAGCTAAAGTACTTTTTTTATTAAACAGTGGACGAGTAATTCACGCCTTGATTTGCTTAATAAAAGCCTCCTTTGAGATCATTTTGACAGACATGCTTATTGTGTATTATTTTCAACGTGTTTATTTCTAAGTTTAGTGTGGCAAAATAGAAGCGCAGCCGTAATAACTCGCGCACAGTGTATCTGGTTGCCATGACAACCTCCCGCGCTTCCTGCTGCTGTTCTTTGTAATCAGAGTGAATTTGTAGATTTTCTATAGCAAAACTAAAATGTGTTTAAAAGTGCGACTGACCAAATCGTCCGGCTCGGTTTGCCAAATCTCTAATTTGACAGTTTACCATCTGATCTCACTCAGTGACTCTAGGCTACGTAGGATGGGACGAAACCATGCAGTGAAAATTTGTTTTATTTGTAACTCTTTGGTAGATACATTTATAATTTCTATTGCATTACTACTACTACTGTTACTACTAATAAAACAGAAAAAAAGGGCCCACGCCCCAAAAGTGCGTGGGCCCTTAGAATTGTCCTAACTTTTCCCCCCTTAGCGGCGCCCCTGCAGACAGGAATGATCAATTAACAGAGACAAACTGCTACTAAACTAAAAGATTATTGTTCACCCTGTTGAAAAAAAAAAACAAACAAAAAAAACAGTGAGGTGTGTTTTGAAGCATGGTTGCTGGTTTGAGCTGGTTTTAGCTGGTCATGTGCTGGTCCTGACACCGTGTCTACACCGGACACAAGTGGTGCGGCGCGGTAGACAAAGTACAATAGAACTCATTATAATCAGTGATGCTGTCTACACTGGAAGCGGCGCGGCGCGACACGACATATCCCCGACAGTAAACTGTAAACATTCTATTTATGACGTGCTGACACAAATTTCAAATGATTTTCAACGGTCGCTTTGTCGCGTCCAGTGTAGACAGACTTTAGCTGTCGCGTCCGGTGTAGACACGGTGTGAGCAGGAGTTGCTTAGGACTTTGAGCAGGAGCTAGTTGCTAGTTGCTAGACCAGGTTAGGACTAGCACATGACCAGCTAAGGACCAGCTTAAACCAGCTGAAACCAGCAGCCATGCTTCAAAATATACCTAACCAGCATATGCTTGTTTTTTTCGACAGGGCAAGCACAGAAAAAGGTGAAATCATCAGCGTAAATATATATTTTACCATCGAATAACTGTAAGAACAGACAGAGCAGCAGAAAATAATGATCCATAATTTTTCAGTTATTCGCCCAAAAGTCTAGAATAATTCAACTCCACTTTAGTCTTCTTAAATCTGGGATGAGTCAACTGAAATAAAATTAAACAATACGTTTTTGAAGGAGGAAAAATAAACCTTCGTTGGATGTGGCGTGCACCTGAGTAACTTAAGTCTTATGTGTTCACATATAGCACTGCACAGCAAACAACAAATTATATACATACTTGCTGAAGAAATGTTGGAGTCAGTGTACAATTAGCAGGGGCGCCGTAATGGGTGAAAGGTTAGGAAGATTTCTACTGAGGATGTTAGGGTAAGGGGATAAACACACTTTTAGATTTAAAAAAACAAACAAACATACAAACAAACAAACAAACAAAAAATTATATATGTGTATGATTTATGTACGAGCTGTTTACTGGTATTACTATCCTTGTGGGAACATTTGCTTCAAGGATATAAAACTAACATATCTAATAATAAACAATCTATGCAGAAAATATCAAGCCATTCTAAACATTTTACATAAAAATACACAAAACATGCTAAATGTATACAACATTATGTAATTGGTTATGTTTTAAACCACAGCATTAAGTGATAATACTGAAAGCAGAAAACAACAATAGTCATAACTGTATAGTATGAGTATGTAAAGATTGTTAAATGGCACAAAATTGAGTATTAGTACAATTGTATGGTAATTAAGGCTCAAAAATACACAAGTCTACAGTAGCATGTTTTGCTGAGCTCTAGCTCACAGATAAAATGTCAAATAACAGTAAAAAATATTCCAGCATTAGAGCTCATTAAGCAGGAACAAGTCCTGTCTGACAACTAATAAAACTAACAGCAGGTTGGAAGAAAATAGTGGACTTAAAAGAATGCCAAACATTCATGCTTTGGGGGAAAAAAATAACAACAGCTTCCCCGTAAAAATCATTTCATATCAAGTCAGAGGAGGCTTGTTACACTATAAAATATACTGCACATAATTTTTAATATTTAGTATGAATCAATAATATTCATGTGTTCACTAGCATGGGATTTCAGTGCAAGCTTGAGAAAATCTTGATACCAAAATGGTGATATAGTGAAGTTCTTGCTTTTGCTTCCTGAATGATTTAAGGCTTTCATAAGACACTGTTTTTACTTTTCTCTGTTGATTGTTAATCACTGGTGAAGCTGCAGAAAGTCAACTGGCAGTTCTGGCACTGGTCATTAATGCTGGGATATATTTCACTGCATGAAAGTGTATCTTTGTCCGACAGAGAGATGTTTTCAAATAGTTGAAAATCAGTCAAATATCAAATTCATTCAGTTGAGTGCTTCTGTCTTCCTCTCCTGTATTAAAATGACTGGTTAGAAGACAAATCCAGGCATATAAATGCCGCAGTGAGACAGTTTGATCAGTGTCGCTTGACAATCCTGGAGTATATTGCTTCCTCTGTCCCATTAGCTTTCTGAAAGACAGCACAAATTTACTTTAAGAAACGTGGCTCACTAAACAAAAGATTTCGATAAGTTAAAGTAATTCATTTCACCATGACAGTACATATAAATTGTGTGTCATTGTGGTGCTTATAGACTGCAGAGAGAAAGAGACCTCCAGGCCAATTATTTTTCTTTAAGGTCTGCTCATAAATATTAATTGTTAGTGTTTAATTACAGACTGTAAAGTCTAAATGCTCCTTACATCATGCACAGAATATCTTCTATATTTTGACAAGTTTAAAGGGCACCTATTATGCAAAATCCACTTTTACATGGTGTTTGGACATAAATGTGTGTTGGCAGTGTGTGAACACAACCACCCTACAATAATAAAAATCCACCCACTCCTCATTTTTTAATCCCCTTTAAACCAAATCAGTCTCACTAGGCCTGCCGTTTTGATTCTCACCGCAGTGTGACGTCACATTTCGGAGGGCGGGGCCACGAGGTTGATTGACAGCCCTGCATTGCTATAGTTTCCACCCTCAGCGGTTACGCTGTCCTTAGCGGTTGCGCTCAAGCAGCTGTAACGTCAACAATGTCTCACAAGCAATCCCGGTGCTCTGTGTTTGGATGTAAGACTGAACATAAGAGTCTTCATTTTCTCCCAACATCTGAGCTGCTGAGGACGCTGTGGATTACTTTTATTTTTCAAGGTAATGCACCTCAAAATCTACCTAAAGACGTGTATCACTCCAGACTCCTTTGTGAATGTCATGTCGTTATAGTGCTTAGCGTTTTAACCGTATTTGTGTGCGTACATTAAGTATTTTTGACTGATCAGCGCCGTGCTTGTGAGAGTAGTTTGCGCTGTTCGTAGTGCGAGATTCGTTCGGTAGCGCGGCTCGGTCCATTGATCCACGCCGATGACAGGTCAACGCGGCGTGAGCTCTGTAACATCGCGCTGTTTCGTCCCACTTTCAGTGCATTTGACTTCCCATATGTACGGCTGAACACCGGTTCTCTCGCTCTCAGTTATGTTGCTTATACTGGCTGTTTATTGGTGTAGATATGCAATGCAGAGAGACGGATACGCGACGCCCTCTTCTGGAGACGGGGCGGTAATATACAGCTCATTTGCATTTAAAGCCATACACTCCAAATCAGCTCACACACCCCAAAAATGACATTTTCCAGCTGTTATAATAAATTATCTGTGGGGTATTTTGGGCTGAAACTTCACAGACACATTCTGGGGACACCCAAAGCCAATATTACATCTTGTAAAAAGGGGCATAATAGGTGCCCTTTAAGTGATCATTATTTTATAGAAAGAGATATTTTCCATGTAAGATGAATTTTATTCTATTCTTCACACAGATCTATCAAAATATATCAAAGCTGACTTCAGAAGACTTGGAATATCACACAGTCACCTGGACTGTATTTGTTTTGTCATTTTGCAGCTCGACAGCCCCATCCTCAGTAATACTGAAAAAAAAGTGACTTGGATAATCTTTAAAATTTCATCTTTTATGTTTCACAGAATAAAGTAAGTCATGTGAGTTTTGGACATGCTGATAAATGGTGTTTCATGAAAATCTTACCTTTTTTTGTTCATTTTGTCTAAAAAAACCTGTTTTAGCATATTGCACCACTACATCTTCTGTCTGGACTGTTTCCACTGTATTCACACAAGGTTCAAAACCATTTCCTAAAGTTTTAGAGTTAGGAGAGGGTTAGTTGGTCAATTACTAACATCTGTTTTAATGCAAAAGTATATTCTTGTTATAGGAACAGTAGACAGGGCTTACTTTTTTGTGCCGCTCTTTTGGGTTTCCTGTAGAGAAAGTACATCACACTCGCGAGTACAACCAGAGCTACAGCAGGCATACATACAGCAAGGACTTTATTTACATGAAACGATTCTAAAATGGAAAGAAAGCAGTTAACTTTGGCCTCACATCAACAGTGCATTTACAGACCCAGAACCAATATTCTTTCTATATACTTGATGAAACAGAAATTCTGTTTACTGTTGAATTACCTGGACACGTTAGACAAAGTTCAGTGATGTCCAGATATTTGGTCTGGTTGCAGATGGGATTGTTGAGCACACAGCTGTATGTGTTTTTTTCCTGATATTCCACCTCCAGAGGTAGAGAGAGACTGATGCTGAGATCAGAGACACTGATGCTGGACAATAAACTGTTTCCTTTGTACCAGGAGAGAGTCACATCACTCACATTCACCACTGAACACAGCAGTGAACAATTCTGGTTTGTTGGTCTTTCAGATGATGAAGAACACTGTGAAGAGTCTCTGGTGATGACAGGAACAGGCAGACGAGCTAGAAATATAAAATATTATTTCAGGAAAATGCATCTAATGCATCTAAACAATTAAGACATCTTTAAATACAAAGTTATTTTATGAAACTCTAGATGGTGCAAGCTAATAGGTCCTTAACTCAGTCTGCTATTAATCACATTGTCATCATGGCGCAGGTGATTTCTGGTTTCTGTCCAATGCTATCTCACAACCAATTCTTACGTATTTTACCAGGTGGCTAATTTGTATGAACTCACTTGTATTATTTTGTACTATTTGTCTAGACCCCAGGGACAGTTAGGTTTAGGGGCAGGGTTAGGTGTAGGTCATTTGTACGAATTCATACGAATTGGGAAACTTGCAAAATACATACGATTCAGCAAAAATTTAGCAAAATTAGCCACCTCATAAAATATGTACGAATTGCCATGAGATCGGGTTGTTTCTGACATCAGCAGCCAAAGAGCTAGTTGCTCAACATTCAAACATTTAACTTACTAATTCCTAAATAAGCAATCATAATCAAAAAAAAAGTTTTAAACTAAACATCATGTTTAACAGTCTTGCATTTGATGACTTTGTTATAATGAGAGGATTCACAGCTTTCAGAATTTAGGACTGAACAAAACTGATTGGCCATTGTGTTCCAGAAATCAACAGATGTGTCTAGGGCCTCCCTGCTGAAAAAATACCTAAAACCAGCCTAAGCTGGTTGGCTGGTTTAGCTGGTCATCCAGCCTGGTCTTAACTGGGGTTTTGGCCACTTTCTTAGTTGGTCAGGCTGGGAGACCCTCTTGGAACAACCAGCTAAAACCAGCTACTTCCAGCTTAAACCAGCTAAGACCAGCCAACCAGCTTAGGCTGGTTTTAGCTTTTTTTTTTTTTACACCTGGTCACAACCAGGTGTAAAAGCCCTCTGAAATGCTTTTGAGATTAATTTAAATCCGATCTCTCAAACCACTTCAGGGATGGTCTGGGATGCATTCCAACTGGACTAAGTATAAATGGATCTGACTGTCGAAACCACATATGTAAACTTTGCTCCTCCCAAAATTTTAAAATAATAAATGTATGAGAGCGTGTTAAAGGCTATATGTAAATGACCATTAAATCCCCCAATCATTGACATCTTTACCTCCGTCCATAGTGGGCGGTGTTGTCATGGAATGGCGCTGTATGTGTGCATTGGCGAACTTTCTACGTGAAGCGTCATTCTGAGCAGGAGCGCAACTGCACATTTGCCGAGGCGTATGCAAGATCAGTGTTGGCGCCCCCCTGTATTCTAGTAGCCCCTAACACTAACTCCCGCAGAAAACTTTCTGCAAGTCAGTGACCAAAAGCCCATTAACTAGCTTGTTCATGGAAGGATACAAACTCATCAGGAGTGAAAAAAGTGGAAAAAAATATTTAATGAATAAAATATTTTTTACTCATTTTTATTTTTAAACGTAATATTGCTTACCTTTTAGTTAGGTAATTTGAACATATATATATATATATATATATATATATATATATATATATATATATATATATACAGGTGCATCTCAATAAATTAGAATGTCGTGGAAAAGTTCATTTATTTCAGTAATTCAACTCAAATTGTGAAACTCGTGTATTAAATAAATTCAATACACACAGACTGAAGTAGTTTAAGTCTTTGGTTCTTTTAATTGTGATGATTTTGGCTCACATTTAACAAAAACCCACCAATTCACTATCTCAACAAATTAGAATATGGTGACATGCCAATCAGCTAATCAACTCAAAACACTTGCAAAGGTTTGCTGAGCCTTCAAAATTGTCTCTCAGTTTGGTTCACTAGGCTACACAATCATGGGGAAGACTGCTGATCTGACAGTTGTCCAGAAGACAATCATTGACACCCTTCACAAGGAGGGTAAGCCACAAACATTCATTGCCAAAGAAGCTGGCTGTTCACAGAGTGCTGTATCCAAGCATGTTAACAGAAAGTTGAGTGGAAGGAAAAAGTGTGGAAGAAAAAGATGCACAACCAACCGAGAGAACCGCAGCCTTATGAGGATTGTCAAGCAAAATCAATTCAAGAATTTGGGTGAACTTCACAAGGAATGGACTGAGGTCAAGGCATCAAGAGCCACCACGCACAGACGTGTCAAGGAATTTGGCTACAGTTGTCGTATTCCTCGTTTAAGTCACTCCTGAACCACAGACAACGTCAGCGGCGTCTTACCTGGGCTAAGGAGAAGAAGAACTGGACTGTTGCCCAGTGGTCCAAAGTCCTCTTTTCAGATGAGAGCAAGTTTTGTATTTCATTTGGAAACCAAGGTCCTAGAGTCTGGAGGAAGGGTGGAGAAGCTCATAGCCCAAGTTGCTTGAAGTCCAGTGTTAAATTTCCACAGTCTGTGATGATTTGGGGTGCAATGTCATCTGCTGGTGTTGGTCCATTGTGTTTTTTGAAAACCAAAGTCACTGCACCCGTTTACCAAGAAATTTTGGAGCACTTCATGCTTCCTTCTGCTGACCAGCTTTTTAAAGATGCTGATTTCATTTTCCAGCAGGATTTGGCACCTGCCCACACTGCCAAAAGCACCAAAAGTTGATTAAATGACCATGGTGTTGGTGTGCTTGACTGTCCAGCAAACTCACCAGACCTGAACCCCATAGAGAATCTATGGGGTATTGTCAAGAGGAAAATGAGAAACAATTGAGACCAAAAACTGCAGATGAGCTGAAGGCCACTGTCAAAGAAACCTGGGCTTCCATACCACCTCAGCAGTGCCACAAACTGATCACCTCCATGCCACGGCGAATTGAGGCAGTAATTAAAGCAAAAGGAGCCCGTACCAAGTATTGAGTACATATACAGTAAATGAACATACTTTCCAGAAGGCCAACAATTCACTAAAAATGTTTTTTTTTATTGGTCTTATGAAGTATTCTAATTTGTTGAGATAGTGAATTGGTGGGTTTTTGCTAAATGTGAGCTAAAATCATCACAACCAAAGACTTAAACTACTTCCGTCTGTGTGCATTGAATTTATTTAATACACGAGTTTCACAATTTGAGTTGAATTACTGAAATAAATTAACTAAATGACATTCTAATTTATTGAGATGCACCTGTATATTCAATATATACATTATTAATTTGCCTCAAAGTTATTCATATTTTTGCATATTTTTATATACTGTAAAATGAGAACACTGTAAGTAAAATTTACTTTAAAGAACATCTGCATTTTTTCATTTTTACTTATAGAGATAATTAATTGAAAATTGGCCATGCTAAGTTGAAGATTTCTGCCAAGATTTCACCTGGCAGAAAAACAAACAGGCCTACTATTAAAATGAATGTCATGATTCCCACTATGACCACTAGATGACAGCAGAGGATCATTTGTCTCATTTACCATTTCCACTTTGTAATATAGTTCTTTTCACATATTTTGCTAATGGATTTATATTTAGACATAAAATCACAATTATAGCATTTAAAAATCTCCTTTTTGTCAAAATTCAGCATTGTTTTGTATTGAAGTATGAAGTAGCAAGAGTTTTCAACTTATTGGATCTACTTGAATCACACAGATGGCCTATTTTGAATTCAAAATGGCAATTTTCAGTGAAAGGTGGCTAGTTTGTATTGTTTACAATCTTCTCAGTTTCTCTCAAATGTAAATCAAATGCACATTCACATTTTTTTTTTTCAGCAACAGAAATACTTAGAAATGAACTGATATTTGCCCTCTTCGGCAGTTGCGGAGCCAGGATGTTTTCATAGGGGTGGACAGGAAGTGGCCAGCAACCAGCCTGTGGTGGCACAGAAATCTTCATTATTTCAATATAGAAATGTAGCCTATTTGACTGTACTGTTTCAGTGCCTAAAACACAACTGAAAACAATTCATTTGTACGTAATTGTAATTGAGAATTTGTGAAGTTGTGAATTAGATCAGGTAATTGGGTGAATATGACCATTTTTGTATTATTTTTGTATTACCTCCAGGTATTTTAATAAAAGGGCTCACTGTAGCTTTTTTGCTCAGTATCAGTAAGCTTGGTTCTGGGTCTCAACATCCCAAAAGCTTGTTCTCCATCATTGCATAGGCCTACTCATGGATGAGACATGCAGATAGTTGAAAGTTTAGTCAACCTTCACTGAATTTTATATAATCAGTGAACTCTGAAAAAAAAAAAGTCAATGTTTAACACTATTAGTTGTCAAAATGAATTCATTGCAACAGTTTTGTCAAACCTATACCGAGCTCTGTACAAAGGAAAACAAAAAAAGTTCTCTTTTGAATCCCCACCTGCAATAATGTGAAAAGGGCGGAAGTCAACAGCACATCAATGCCAGAATGTAAAATGAGTTATTTTATGCATTTAAATATCGTTTAGTTTTCGTCCTGTACAAATTAAATAAAAATTAGCGCATATTTTCTAGTACAACTGCACTGTGCTCACATTTAGCCTACTTGTGCATTACATTACAAAAAAAACAAAAAAAACATAGGCTGTCATCTTTCGCCCTATTGATCTCGAATTGCAGAATATTTCAGTAAATGCATTTGAGAGATGTTCTTATGTATACAAGCACAGTTTTGCAGCTTTAATCGCAATTTTGGTAATTTCATGACAGAACTGACGATGTATGCTCGTATAGTTTCGTATAGCTCGTATAGTGCGGGTTATTTATAGATGAAGTGATATAGAGCGCCTCATATTCGCGTACAGTTGAAGAACGTGTGCTGTGAGCACACTAAAACGTCTGACAGAACAGGAAAGTTTGTTTTACTGACATATAACATCTGATCAGACCGCAGTTCACTGTTCTACTGAAGCTCATTTGGCACCTGTTCCTTTTCCGTGCTCGTTTAACTCGCGCGATGAGGGAAAGCTGAAGCGCGCGTCTGAAAAGTCTCCCGTTTGTTGTGGTCATAAAGAGATACGGCGGTTCCGTGTCTTAATAAGTTTATAATAAATAATTTTTTTAACTCATTAAAATGCTAAAACGCATTGATTTTTTTCATTACATTATTTTTAACAACTAAGCTTTTGATTATTTATAACGTTTTATTAAATAAGATTTTCGCACAATGATTTCGGCAAAATGCACTGCATATACTGCATACCCCGTTTTTGCGACACTGTCGTTAGCATATATGCAAATTTCGAATATCAGTGATGACCATTTCATTTGCTAATGTTGTTATTCAGAGAGTATGTGATTCATTGCCACGGTCTTAAACAAAACACAGTGTATTCCCAGCTAACAAAATTACTTAATTGTTACATAACTCCAACGTAATCTGGTGACCAAAGTTACGAGTAACAAGTTACATCGTGGCAACCGGAAAAGTGAAAGGTGAGTATACGTCGCCACAATGTAACTTTGTGACATTGCCAGTAAGTAACTGCGATGTCGTGGATCAATAGTTGTGTGCTGGTAATCAGTTGGTCATTTTTTATAATTATTTATTTTCTATGGGCGGACATGCAGTAGTTAAACCTAATTTATGTCCTCATATGCCCAAACTAATGTAAAAGCTGTTTCAACAGCTATGAATGATGAATACAGACTCAAAATGAATTCAGTTCATTTATTTTGAAAAACACACAAGTATGAACAGTAAAATACACTCAAATTATTAATAAAAACATAGGATATCCAGCGAAATATGAATGAAAGCATTCAGGACGTTCAGTGCTCAGCATCAATATAAACAGTTATGTTATGCTAGCGTAACATTTGCTAGCAGACATTTCAGATAATTAAGGAAAGATACCATAATCACAGAGGTATAAATATTTACAAAAGTACTTAGACTGTGGGTAATGTTACATAACTAATCTGACGCAGTTGTTATACTTTTTTTTGGTATAACTGAGGAGAAACTGAGAGAAACCAAAGACTATAGAATACCCAAGACATGTCACTCGTATAGTTTTGAATGGGGAAAAATGCAACGCTCAATATGGCCGCTCAATCGCAGGAAGCCCTGCCTTCTGAATGAAAGAGCCAATCGCTATTCAGTAAAGTCAGCGCGTCACTGCAGCTGCCGTCAGAAGTCCCGGTTGCTATAGAAACAGTCAGCGCTCTGAGACGTGCGCCGAATACTGCGCATGCGCACTGGCTGATCTAGCCTGAAAAATAAGCTTTTTAAAACGCTATTTGACCAAAAGAAACTATATTTATGATACAGTTGTTATCAGATTTCTTTGGTGATTTCAAATATGAAATTTAATCGTAAGGTTAGTGAACAGTTTAGGAGAATTGGATGTTTCCCCATTCAAAGAGTTAGGAGCTGCACTTGGATGCCGGAGAGGCGTTTCAAAGATGGCCGCCGAGTGACATGACTTGTCTTAAAGAGACTTTGGAGAAACGCTTCCTCTCCTCTCCAGCAGCTGATGTGATGTGTCCGCGCTTGCCATGGTAACTCTCAACGGTCACCACCTACTATACATAACAATAATAGTAAAAAAAGGGGTTTAGCGTCTTTCCAGAGTTCAAGAACTTTATTTTAAACATTTATAAACCTATTTATTTGTTAAAAATTGTAAGACTCACCTCAGAAAAACGAATTCTTTTGTCAGACACAGCTTAAGTAACGTTAGCTAAAAAGTGCCTCAGACAAACGTGCTGTCCTGATTCAGTATCTACGGCAGATGAGATGGTGTAGCCTGGTCTGTGTCCAATATTTCAACCATATCTTCATAACTCGTTAAGAAATAAAAAGTTTCATGATGCAGAAAAATGTATTTTCCTTTCTTGTAAACATCCTGTGCGCGTGGAGTGTCACATACAGTTGTGGAGGCCCGCACATATGTCACGTCACTATATTAAGCTTTTCTTTTTTTTATCGCTTTATTAAACTTTCAAATTAGGGCTGCATGATATATCGCATGCGATATTTAATGCACATCTTGTCAGTAAAGCCGGTTCTGTAATCAGCGGTAATGTCCATCACCTGCAGGGTTGCCAGGTTTTCACAGCAAAACCCGCCCAATTGCTACTCAAAACTAGGCCAAAATTAGCCCAATCGCTTTTCAGGGGGGATTCCCGGTAAAAATCGTGTTCCGGTGGGGTAAAATACACGTTTTTGGTGGGGTTCTCCTGATAAAACGCATTCCAGGGGCTAAATATCATGTTATTGGGTTGATTCACCCAATGAAAAACACCCTGCGGAAAGAGCCTTAAAGTAGCCCAATTCCGCGGGAAACCTGCGGACTTGGCAATACTGATCACGTACGTGATTTCACGTGGAGCTGCATTTACCACTCAGAGCTGTTGTTCACTGACAAGCTGCGCAAATCTACGTTCATTATCAGCGTATTGTTGTGATATATAAAATCATATAGGTCATACAGGTAGCACTTCAAAAGAACATCGATTGTCGATTGTTAAAATTGTTGATAGGTGCTTTATCTGCATTAAATATTGTTACTATCAGTGTTGAAATAATTCATATTATTCAAGCTTACTACAGTACAGAAAGGCAAGGGTATAGACTTAGTCGGCATTGCTGGGAATGCCCACAAAAACGTCATATCCATTTATGCCGTGAGGGAAAACAAACCGTTCAAATTAATGTACGGAGATCTTGTTAGACACTTGATGTTTACTTTTTGTTATGATTTCGATTGATTGATTTTTGCTTGGTGCAATGCCGAAACGTTGCTGTGTGGCATTCTGTACCTCTAATAAGTTAAGATAAAAAATAAAATAAAAAACAGATCTGAAGATTTATATACTACCGAATAAACAGACGGAGGTAGCACAATCTGAGCGGTAGCACACAACATCAGAACTCCGACAGCAGTTATGGATATACGACATATGAAACATATCAAGCTTAATATTCATATTTACGGTCAGGTCCATAAATATTGGGACATCGACACAATTCTAACATTTTTGGCTCTATACACCACCACAATGGATTTCAAATGAAACGAACAAGATGTGCTTTAACTGCAGACTGTCAGCTTTAATTTGAGGGTATTTACATCCAAATCAGGTGAACGGTGTAGGAATTACAACAGTTTGCATATGTGCCTCCCACTTGTTAAGGGACCAAAAGTAATGGGACAATTGGCTTCTCAGCTGTTCCATGGCCAGGTGTGTGTTATTCCCTCATTATCCCAATTACAATGAGCAGATAAAAGGTCCAGAGTTCATTTCAAGTGTGCTATTTGCATTTGGAATCTGTTGCTGTCAACTGTCAAGATGAGATCCAAGAGCTGTCACTATCAGTGAAGCAAGCCATCATTAGGCTGAAAAAACAAAACAAACCCATCAGAGAGATAGCAAAAACATTAGACGTGGCCAAAACAACTGTTTGGAACATTCTTAAAAAGAAGGAACGCACCGTTGAGCTCAGCAACACCAAAAGACCCGGAAGACCACGGAAAACAACTGTGGTGGATGACCGAAGAATTCTTTCCCTGGTGAAGAAAACACCCTTCACAACAGTTGGCCAGATCAAGAACACTCTCCAGGAGGCAGGTGTATGTGTGTCAAAGTCAACAATCAAGAGAAGACTTCACCAGAGTGAATACAGAGGGTTCACCACAAGATGTAAACCATTGGTGAGCCTCAAAAACAGGAAGGCTAGATTAGAGTTTGCCAAACGACTTCACAGTTCTGGAACAACATCCTATGGACAGATGAGACCAAGATCAACTTGTACCAGAGTGATGGGAAGAGAAGAGTATGGAGAAGGAAAGGAACTGCTCATGATCCTAAGCATACCACCTCATCAGTGAAGCGTGGTGGTGGGCATGTATGGCTACCAGTGGAACTGGTTCTCTTGTATTTATTGATGATGTGACTGCTGACAAAAGCAGCAGGATGAATTCTGAAGTGTTTCGGGCAATATTATCTGCTCATATTCAGCCAAATGCTTCAGAACTCATTGGACGGCGCTTCACAGTGCAGATGGACAATGACCCAAAGCATACTGCAAAAGCAACCAAAGAGTTTTTGAAGGGAAAGAAGTGGATTGTTATGCAATGGCCAAGTCAATCACCTGACCTGAATCCGATTGAGCATGCATTTCACTTGCTGAAGACAAAACTGAAGGGAAAATGCCCCAAGAACAAGCAGGAACTGAAGACGGTTGCAGTAGAGGCCTGGCAGAGCATCACCAGGGATGAAACCCAGCGTCTGGTGATGTCTATGCATTCCAGACTTCAGGCTGTAATTGACTGCAAAGGATTTGCAACTAAGTATTAAAAAGTGAAAGTTTGATTTATGATTATTATTCTGTCCCATTACTTTTGGTCCCTTAACAAGTGGGAGGCACATATGCAAACTGTTGTAATTCCTACACCGTTCACCTGATTTGGATGTAAATACCCTCAAATTAATGCTGACAGTCTGGAGTTAAAGCACATCTTGTTTGTTTCATTTGAAATCCATTGTGGTGGTGTATAGAGCCAAAAATGTTAGAATTGTGTCGATGTCCCAATATTTATGGACCTGACTGTATATGCACTCCAGATAGGCTACACAACTTACCCTTCAATGACCTGTCATTAGTCCCGTCCCCCTGCACCGCAGCCCAGCTCTGATGGGGCTTACAGCAACCCTCCTTCACATCAAATAAATGTCACTCCTTGATATTTTGTGATGTAAATGTCATAATCTATTAAAACATTTATTTCATATTATTATAGGCTACACAATCCCTTACGAAAATTAACAATGGCATTACTATAGTAAAAGTAGGCTATAGTAGGCTAACCGTGTTTTTTTTGGGCGTTTTTATTACCAGTTGTAGCCTATAACCACAGTTTTACTTCAAATACCATGGTTAAACTATGGTTAGTGTAGCAAAACATGTTTAATTTGTTTTTACCATGGTTTACCTATAATAACCATGTTTTTTTTTTTTTTTTGGTTGTAACCATGGTTAGTTTTCGTAAGGGATATTTTCATGCTACTTTATATCTTTTTTATTTTACGGCGTGTATTTGTGAAAATGATTAGGCTATACGTTTAGCGCACACCACATAATGCTGTGCAAAGGCACTTCAGTAGACCTTGTTTTTCCAATGAGGGGGAAAGGATTGTTTTCCCCCACGCTGACTCTGCCCACACAGCTATGACGCGACACAGACCAAGTCTATTACATTAGCCTGTATAATAAAAATGTGATTTATTGTCACACTATTTATGATGTAGGCCAATCAGATTGTAACTGTGCATCCATTAGTTTATAGGTTTGTTTTGGAAATGTATTTATAATTTGCAGGAAGATGTCTAATAATGACACTTTGTTTGTTTGTTTTTATTCAGCTCTTACGGTGTTTTTTGAAGATTAAACTCTTTATAAACATCAGTTCCTGAGAGTAAAGTGCATCTGTTCAGCTGGGAATGCTACAGTAAGAGCTTGTCCTTACTCTGGAGAGTAAGCGCTTACCCAGAAAAACAACAGCTTCACCTCATCAGTCCTGCCACACATCTGAAAGCTGTCCAATGACAACCAAAGGACTTGATGTAATGATCTAAGTCTGTGGCACTCCTTTAAAGAAAATGGATGCTTCTGAAAATAAAGACCCCGACCAGCAGGTGGAGGCCCCTCATAATGGAACAGAAGAGGAGGAGCTTCACCATTCTGATCGACAACGGAACTCTACGGAGAAGATGCGTGTATATAAAAAGGAGGAGGCCCTGAAAAAGGAGAAAAGATTGATTCAGCTGTACGAACAATGGAAGGACCTGGCTCGCAACACAAGGGAAGAGCTAAAAACAGACGTTAGTGAGAGCCAACTAGTAGCGCTTATTAATACACTTGAGAAGGGAAGGGATGATGTCATGCACGTCTACCTGGAAATCAAAGATTACATTGCTCCATCCAGGGACACTAGATGCAGAATTGATACTTGTGAAGCTGTAACAAAAGATATTTCGAAGATCATTTTTGACAGAATGGCATGCCTTGAGGACTTTGATAGAGAAAATGTAAAACACAGTTTTCGTGAGTTACTCCATCATGATTATGCTCGCTCTGTCTATGTATCCACAGACTCACGTTCCACATCATCAAGGTCTACAGTTATGTCCATTGCAGCTAAGCGAGCAGATGCAGCAGCTGAATTAGCAGCTAAAGAAGCAGAATACTCAATGATACAAGAGATCGAAGCTCGGAAGTGTGAACTGGAAAAACGTCTCCAGGGTACGCATGTAACCATGGTTCCTCGAGGGAATGAGACGCTGCGTCGAAACGCTTTGGGAACGCCTTCAGCGTGACCACGCTCTGAATCACATGTGTAATCAGTCCAATGGATGGGCGAGATGTCACGGACGGGGTGACGTAGCGACCAGGAAGCATAAAAGCACGTGCGGTGAAACCAGCATCAGCTTCTAGGAATGAAGCAAGTGCTGGTAGGGATTCCGGAAGTCTGGCTTCGAAACGCAGCATCTCGTTCCCTTGAGGAACCATGGTTACATGCGTAACCTGGAGGCGTTCCTCTTCAGGAACTCGAGCTGCATCGAAACGCTTTGGGAACGAGTGTGCCCACGCCACCAGACTGACAAATCTTTGTCTAGTGTGTGAAGGAGCACAGCTAGGGCGAGAGAAAGAAGAGCCTGGAGTGGCTTGCGTATCTGATGTAGGTGAAGGCGTGGACCGACCCGCAGCACAGCAGAGCGAGCCTTGACCCCCAAAGAGGAGAGATCAGAGGACTCAATGAAGAGAGGCATCCATAATCCAGCGGCTGAGGGACCTTGCCCCTACCCACAGGGCAGCTCTGTGGGCGTAGTGCTCACACAAGCTTCTCCGGTCAGGCTCCCCGAAGGGAGGAGGACTGAAGGCCTGGGGTACGACAGCCAGAAAATCGTACCTGGGCCTCAGCCTCAGCGCACCGCGGAGGAAACGTGTAACTAGGGGGTGTATTCCCACTGAATGGCCACCGAGAGGGATGTGATAGACCGCAATGGCCGCCACGAAGACCTCTAAGGTGGAGTGGATCAACCCTGCAGATAAAACAGGTCTGCAGGAACTCCAGAACTGTACCAAACGGGCAGTTAGCTGGGTCGAGCTGGCGGTCTCCGCACCAAGAAGTACAGTCTCCTCGATGAGAGAGGTCTGGATTGGAGGATGGTCTCAACAACCTCGGCTGAGAGACCAGAAGCTATGAGTTGTGCCTCCTCAGAGGCCACACCCACAGCTTCCACAGCTCCGGCGGGGGCGCGCCCTCCACCTGTGAGAGGAGATCTCTCCTGACGGGAATCTCCCATGCAGTGTTGTCGAGGAGAGAAATCAGGTCCGAGAACCATGCTCGGCCCGGCCAGAATGGGGCTACTGGCAGTAGAGTAACCTTATTCCGGCGCACTCTCACCAGAACTCCCAGGAGCAGAACAGTCAGGGAAAGGTGTACAGACGAAGCCTCAGCCACGTTTGTACCATAGCATCCAGCCCCAGTGGAGCTGGAAGAGTCAGAGAGAGAACCAGCGATGACCGTGCGATATTACCTGAGTCGCAAACAAGTCCACCTGAGCCTGGCCAAAGACTCTCTAAGTCTGCTTCACCCCTCGGGGTGAGGCATCTATTCCCTAGGCCTCGGGAGGATGTCTGCTCCACATATATAAGAGACCACCACTGTGTTGTCAGTGTCTCGCACCAACACAAAGTGACCTCTTAGGCCTTGGAGGAAGTGTTTCAAGGCTAGAAAAATGGCCAGCATCTCCAGCCAACTCATGCGCCACATGAGATGGTGGCCGCTCTACAGACTGCGGGCCGAGCGGCCACTCATGACCGCTCCCAACCGGTGAGAGATGCATCCGTCGCTAGCATAGGGAACTCCCAGCACCAGGCCCTGAGATAAGAACCAAGGTTTCTTTCACATGTCTAAGGCACGTAGGCACCGCCGCGTGACCTTGAGCATGCGAAGCGGGTTTCCCCTCGGGGAGAACCCTTTGGGCTTAAGCCACCACTGTAAGGGTCTCATGTACAGCAGGCCAAAAATAACCACGCTGGACGCAGCTGCCATCAGACCCAGCAGTCTGGAACTGCTTGACAGTGAGTGACCGGCCTTCTCTCACTCTTGTGACTGCAGTGAGGATCTACTCGATCTGAGCAGGAGACATACGTGCCTGCATCGTGGTCGAATCCCACACCACGCCCAAATAAGTGGTTCTCTGTAACGGAGAAAGCACACTTTTCTTGGCGTTAAGCCTTAACCCCAGCTGTTTCGTGTGAGCGAGAACGACATCTCGATGTCGAACCGCCATCCGCTCTGATTGAGCTAATATCAACCAATCGTCAATGTGGTTGAGTCGTGAAAGTGGGAGGTGAGAGTGCAAGGCCAAAGGAAGAACCGGTATTGGTAAGCTTTTGCCCCTAAAAGCAAACCTCAGTCGCCTGACTGAGCTGTTGAAAGACGCGGATCTAAAACGCTGCCAAATAGTCTACTAAGGGAATCAGTCTCTCGAGACTGACCTCTGGTGTGATCAGAGGGGCTAGCTCGGTGCCCTGAAGCGGCGCACCGGCAGGGGACGGCTGAACTAGCTACTCTAGAGACCGCTGTGGAGGTGGAGAGCCTCTTAATACCGTTACGTTTCCAGGTGGTAACTGAGAGAAGCGCTCGGAATACCGCTGCACCCTGGAACACTGGCAGGGTTAGCAGACCGATCTCCTGAGGGCACTGAGAAGAGACGGGCACCGTGTGATGAGGTGTACACCGCTCTTCCCCAGAGGGGCCTGCCCCCTGAAGTCCTAAGCCATAAGCATCCGGACTCTCTTGCTGAAGTCTTCTATTGAAACGGCGGTCCTCAGACCTGCGTCATCTCCCAGGAAGACTAAACTGGTAGAACCTGAGCCTGCTAGGCAGGACTCAACGAGACACTCTTGGCAGGGGCTCCCACACTGCCAGGTGACTCCTAAGGGAACCAGTCTCTCGAGACTGGCCTCTGGTGTGCGTAGAGCTGCTAGTTCGGTGCCCTGAAGCGGAGGACCGGCAGGGGACGGCCACTCTAGCTGCTCTAGAGACCCCCGAAGGGGCGGCGAGCCTCTCAGTTCCGCTACGTTTCCGGGCGGAAGAGACTGAGAGAAGCGCTCGCTGGAGACCGCTGCGCCCTGAAGCACCATGGGTGGCAGAGTTGGCAGACTGATCTCCTGAGGGCACTGAGGAGAGATGGGCACCGTGTGATGAGGTGTAAACCGCTCTTCCCCAGAGGGGGCCGGCCCTCAGACGTCCTGTGTCATAGGCATCAGGACATTCTGGCCGAAGACTATCCAGCGAGAATGACGGTCTGCAGAGCCGCCTTCTTCAAGAAGCCTTCGGCCCCGGGCGCACCACTCTGACTCTGACTCCAACATTAAGGGAAGTACGAGAACTGACGCTCCGTGAATGAGGAGCAGGAACACGATTAGGGCTACTCCCACCCAGCAGCCCCTGCTGCCACCTCAACCTCCTCGGAGGAAGAGAGAGCACCGTGCTCCCTACTTGAGAATTTCATCCCAAGCGCTCGCTGTATAGAGCGTGAGGGAGGAGAAAGGAGGACCGTCTACAGCCCTACTAAATACAGTAAGTCATATGAACACATATATAACATATATACATATATATATATAATTTCTTATCGCAGATGATATAGACCATTTAATTCCTCAGACTTAAACGCAGCCAAACAACCAGACAAGTAAACATGGTCTAGTTGTGAAAAGATTCAATATAAAGCATGGATTTGAGTGCCGTAATGCACGCGTCGCCTCAGCAACGCACGCTGATTTTACACACAAGCCTTTTCTTCCCTCGAGAAGAAATGTCTCATAGCAATATCAATCTCCTCGGAGAAAGATAGCTGCAGCAGTGAGCTCTCGCTCAAAGGGGGAAGAACCGCAACGCGGGCTTCCAAAACCCAAGAGAGAGCGTTAGATCTAGGGAATGCATGTGGAGAGAGGATGAGCCGTCTCCAACCCATCCACCAGATCCATGTGCGATCCCCGCGATCTCAATCACAGCCGTGCCTCAGCAGCAGCGGGACCAGAACGGCGAGATCGCAGGCACGGACACACTCCTCAGAGCGTGCCCGACGGGAGCGGAGCATTTAAAGCGGGGAGGAGCGCAATCAGCCCCCTCGAGAGCTAACTGCGCGAGCTCCGCTCCCCAGAAATGCTGCTCATAATGAATTCATTCATAATATGCTTGTGCTAACAATGTGCTTGTGCAAACAATGTGCTTGTGCAAACAATGTGCTTTTCGAAAGCTCATCGTCGTCCTCCACATCAACCTCCTCGGAGGAAAACAGGCGGAGCGTCGAGCCCTCTCTCCGGGGGAAAGAAACCGTTTCAGGCGGGCTTCCGAACCCAGAGAGCAGACGTTGGATCTGGTGGGAAAGGCAAGAAGACAGGGGATCACCAGTTTCCATTCCCGGGGAGCAGGGCCGGCACCGCGAGGAACACTGCCGAAGACTCCCTCCTCAAAGAGAGCCCTACGAGAGTAAGCATACGCAGATAACAAACGCTCGCAATGCGGGCAGTCAGCTCCCTCAAGAGCTGCTGACTCTGCGTGCTCTGCTCTCAAGCAGACAGCACACAAACTGTGTGCATCCCCACCCGTAAGTAGCGCGGGCAGAGAAGAACACACAGCCTGAGATGCTGCCCACTCTCGCTGTATATTTGTCTACACTCTTATAGGTAAAATAAAGAGTGATAATGGACAGACAACACCAAATAAGACTGACACACACAGAGCGCTTGCTGAATGACAGAAAGCTGATGCCGGTTTCACCGCATGTGCTTTTATGCTTCCTGGTCGCTACGTCACCCCCTCCGTGATGTCTCGCCCATTCATTGGACTGATTACACATGTGATTCAGAGCGTTGTCACGCTGAAGGCGTTCCCAAAGCGTTTCAACACAGCTTGAGTTCCTGAAGAGGAACAAAAGGCAGAGAAGGATCTAAAAGCAGCTAGAGCCAGACTGCAGGCCTATGATCAAGAAATGGCACAGGAAGACAGCATTCATTCTTCAGACTTGAATAGATGAGAACAGCAGGATGTAAGTGTAACGTGGTTCCATTTCCTATCCAATGTCCTACCAACATCACAGCAACATCCACACCTCCAAAATCGGATATATCTTATCTCGCTCAAGTTGTCCAAGAAAGCATAGCTCTGAACAGGCTGCCTACAACAGAACCATCTGTGTTCAACGGTGATCCTATCCAGTTCATTGAGTGGAAGACTGCATTTGTCTCGCTCATTGATGGAAAGGCCATTTCTTCTGCTGACAAGCTGCACTATTTAAAAAGGTATGTTAGTGGGCCAGCTTGTAAGTCTCTTGATGGTTTCTTCTACAGGAATGACGATGAGGCTTATAATGATGCATGGAACAAGCTGAACCAATGGTATGGACAGCCATTTGTCATACAGAAGGTATTCAGGGAAAAACTAGCCAAATGGCCTAAGATTCAGCCTAGGGATGCTGAAGGTTTCAGAGAATTCTCTGACTTCTTGAATGCGTGTCATGAAGCTATGCCTCATGTCAAAGGGATTGAAATACTAAATGATTGTGATGAAAATCAGAAACTTGTACACAAATTATCAGATTGGGCAGCAGCACGGTGGAACCGACAGGTCACACAGACACTGATTGAGTTTATAGATTTTGCGACCTTCATGTCAATGGAAGCAGACATTACTTGTAATCCTGTCACCTCCTTCAGCGCTCTTCATGCCTCTGACCCTACTTCGGAAAAACGGAACCTTAAGGACAGTAAAAGGAACAGGGCTAACGTCTTTCACTTTCAAACAGCCACGTAAAATAAACAAAATGACGAAAACGAACAAAAGCCCACTAAAGGGAATTCCAAAATGTGTTTCTTCTGCAAAGACAGCAAGCATAAGATTCACAACTGTCCTAAATTTGTGGCAAAATCATTAGAAGAGAAACGGAAATATGTGAAGGAGAACAAACTCTGCTACAGTTGCATGAAACCAGGTCACAGCGCAAAAGGCTGCCATCACCGTTTATCCTGTGACACCTGTAGAGGTAGACATCCAACACAAAGAAAGTAAACTCTGCACCATTCTCAAACCAAGGTGACACAGAGACAACTACTGCTACGTCTCACAAGGTAGAGAATGATGAGCACTCCACCAGTACTTCCATGATCTTGTCAGTGTGGGTGTCAACCGAGAAGAATCCAGGCTCTGAAAAACTTGTTTATGCTCTGCTTGACACCCAGAGTGATACTGTGTTTGTTGACCGAGAGCTGAGCAACAAGTTACAAGCTGACTCCAGTCCTGTGAGACTGAAGTTGACAACCATGACCACAAAAGATGTCATGCCAAGTGAAAGGGTGTCAGGTCTCAAAGTAAGAGGCTACAGCTCCTCCGTTATCCTCAACCTGCAACACCATCTGTCATAGAGTCAGCATTAAAGAGCTCCCTCCAGTGACCCCAGCAGATGTTATTAAAGTATTGGAGTCTGACTTCAAAGATGCTGGTGAAGATAATAAAACTGTGTCACAGGATGACATCCTCTTCTTGACCAAACTGCAGCAAGGCATAAGGAAGAGTGACCGCGGGCATTACGAGATGCCTCTTCCCTTCAAATGAGACCTCATTTGTTAAAACAATAAGCAGCTTGCCATCATAAGGCTCAATCATCTGAAAAGGAAATTGCTGAAAGATGAAAAGTATAAGGAACACTAAGTCTGTGGAAGAGGTCATTAAAAGAGGTGATGCAGAAGTAGTGCATGATGAAGGAAAGGATGGAGAGAAGTGGTACATCCCTCATCATGGGGTGTATCACCCTAAGAAGCCAGACAAGCTCCTTGTTGTCTTCGACTGCTCCGCCAAGTACCAGGGAACCAGCCTCAATGACCACTGACTCCAAAACCCAGATTTAATGAATAATCTGACTGGTGTTCTTGTAAGATTCAGACAACATCCCGTGGGCCTTATGTGTGATGTTGAAAAGATGTTTCACCAATTTCATGTGGAAGAAGCAGATTGAAACTACCTCCATTTTCTCTGGTGGAAAAATGGAGACTTAGCTTTACACCCACAAGAATACCGCATGAAGGTCCATCTTTTCGGTGCAACCTCGTCACCTGGATGCGCCAACTATGGTCTGAAACATCTCGCTAAGGAGAATGAGGGTATGTATCCTCTTGGCTCAAAATTCATCACAACAGACTTTTATATAGATGACGGTGTAACCAGTGTAGCCAGCACAGAAGTTGCAAGAGAACACTATCCAGGTTGCAAGAGAAGCTCACTGTGTGCCTCAGGTGGTCTTAGACTGCATAAATTTATTTCAAATGACAGAGTTGTCCTGGATAGCATTCCAATTTCTGAACGAGCTATTGAAGTAAAGGCACTTGACCTCAACTTCGATGACACACCTTTAGAGAGAGGTGTGATACAAGAGCATCTCTGTATGATTCACTGGGCTTTATTCCTCCTTTCCTGTTCAGTGGAACATTAGTGCTTCAGGAAATGTGCAGAAACAGAACAGGCTGGGACGACCCCCTTCCTAAAGAATTGCAGCCAAGCTGGGAGCATTGGAAGGCTGATCTTAAGAACTTGGAAAAGATCAGTATACCCCTGCAAATACGGTGGGTACGGAAAGTATTCAGACCCCCTTAAATTTTTCACTCTGTTATATTGCAGGCATTTGCTAAAATCATTTGTTCATTTTTTTCCTCATTAATGTACACACAGCACCCCATATTGACAGAAAAACACAGAATTGTTGACATTTTTGCAGATTTATTAAAAAAGAAAAAAATATCACATGGTCCTAAGTATTCAGACCCTTTGCTCAGTATTTAGTAGAAGCACCCTTTTGATCTAATACAGCCATGAGTCTTTTTGGGAAAGATGCAACAAGTTTTTCACACCTGGATTTGGGGATCCTCTGCCATTCCTCCTTGCAGATCCTCTCCAGTTCTGTCAGGTTGGATGGTAAACGTTAGTGGACAGCCATTTTTAGGTCTCTCCAGAGATGCTCAATTGGGTTTAAGTCAGGGATCTGGCTGGGCCATTCAAGAACAGTCACGGAGTTGTTGTGAAGCCACTCCATTATTTTAGCTGTGTGCTTAGGGTCATTGTCTTGTTGGAAGGTAAACCTTCGGCCCAGTCTGAGGTCCTGAGCACTCTGGAGAAGGTTTTCGTCCAGGATATCCCTGTACTTGGCCGCATTCATCTTTCCCTCGATTGCAACCAGTCGTCCTGTCCCTGCAGCTGAAAAACACCCCCACAGCATGATGCTGCCACCACCATGCTTCACTGTTGGGACTGTATTGGACAGGTGATGAGCAGTGCCTGGTTTTCTCCACACATACCGCTGAGAATTAAGGCCAAAAAGTTCTATCTTGGTCTCATCAGACCAGAGAATCTTATTTCTCACCATCTTGGAGTCCTTCAGGTGTTGGAGTCCTTCTCACCATCTTGGAGTCCTTCTGCCATAAAGCCCCGACTGGTGGAGGGCTGCAGAGATGGTTGACTTTCTACAACTTTCTCCCATCTCCCGACTGCATCTCTGGAGCTCAGCCACAGTGATCTTTGGGTTCTTCTTTACCTCTCTCACCAAGGCTCTTCTCCCCCGATAGCTCAGTTTGGCCGGACGGCCAGCTCTAGGAAGGGTTCTGGTCGTCCCAAACGTCTTCCATTTAAGGATTATGGAGGCCACTGTGCTCTTAGGAACCTTAAGTGCAGCAAAAAATTTTTTGTAACCTTGGCCAGATCTGTGCCTTGCCACAATTCTGTCTCTGAGCTCTTCAGGCAGTTCCTTTGACCTCATGATTCTCATTTGCTCTGACATGCACTGTGAGCTGTAAGGTCTTATATAGACAGGTGTGTGGCTTTCCTAATCAAGTCCAATCAGTATAATCAAACACAGCTGGACTCAAATGAAGGTGTAGAACCATCTCAAGGATGATCAGAAGAAATGGACAGCACCTGAGTTAAATATATGAGCGTCACAGCAAAGAGTCTGAATACTTAGGACCATGTGATATTTCAGTTTCTCTTTTTTAATAAATCTGCAAAAATGTCAACAATTCTGTGTTTTTCTGTCAATATGGGGTGCTGTGTGTACATTAATGAGGAAAAAAAATTAACTTAAATGATTTTAGCAAATGGCTGCAATATAACAAAGAGTGAAAAATTTAAGGGGGTCTGAATACTTTCCGTACCCACTGTATGTGCCTGCAAACTTTGGAAAGGTCATCAGAAGAGAACTTCATCACTTCTCTGATGCAAGCAACAGCGGATATGGCCAGTGTACCTATTTGAGACTCACAAACAAAGAAGGAAACATCCATTGTGCCCTGGTCATAGGTAAATCCCGAGTTGCTACACTATATGACGTTATAGTCAGATATGACAGCACTAATGCAACACGCATTGCTGTGGATGAGTAGTTGATTATCTTGTCAGCAAATAACCGACGAGCAAACTGCCATGAATGAAACTGTTCATGCAGTTTCTTGTTTTCACACTCAGCAGCATGCATGTATTGACTTATATTGCATTTATTTTGTCTCCTGCTTTATTGGGGGGTTAATTCATATATGTTATATGTGCAGTAGCAGCATGTCTGTGGATGTATTGGTAGCAGGGGCGCCTGCAGAATTAAATTGTAAGGTACGCACAGCCATCAAACCCCACCCCACCCCACCCCGAATTCATGGAGCGGCACAGTCGTTGTTTAATGTCTGCTTATTTAAAGTGAATTCTTCTTCTGCCTGTTGTGTCGAATTTTTTTGGAACTTCTTCGCTGTCAATTTTTATGTATGAATGAATGTTCAAAAAGGCGAGTCCGGTGAATCTTTTGTCTGTCATAGTACTGTGCAAGTACTTCTTAAGACGCCTCAGTGTGCTGAATGACTGCTCAGCCGAGGCCGTGGATACTGGCATAATAAGCAAGACTTTCAGCACACAGTGGATATTTGGGTAGAAATCTGCCGTACTTTGAAGAACTTAACAAATGTAATTTCTGTTAGGTTGTAATGCATTGAGCTGTTCAGATTGAACCGTTCACGTTAGGCATTAGTTTTCCGTACTCGTCTTTTATTTCCTGCCACAAAGTGTTGGACAAGGCCAAAAATTTTTCTGGCAGCAAATATTGGCCCTTTAGGCGCGGTAGTGCTATACAGACATGGTCTCTCACTTCTGTTGTGAGGTGATCAATGAAGGTAATGAATAGATTCAGTCACCAGTACTCCTCTGGGCTCGACGCAGGTGTGTTTGGTCTGCAGTGCCACAATGCGAGGGATGGAGGGATGAACATCCACTTTATTTGCCAAATCACAGCCCTGCTCCCAGTGTTTTCCAAAAGCTGATTCTCTCTTTTGTTGGAGCAGTGTAACTAAGGCGGTTGCATTAACTGTGCAAATTGCATGCTGGATTTTGTAAAATGTTGCTGAGGGGCATTAGATATTGAAGCAAACCCAGAATCACAGTTATGCTTATGATAAAGTCAAATGACTCCATTGATCTGGACAGGGAGGTTGCCATCGTGCAACTTTTTGAGTCCCTCTCCGTCTGTAGTCGCCCCATTGTCTCAAAAATACGTTCATAATTTTCAATCACTGTGGCAATGCACGCATCGTGCTGGGACCAGCATGTGTCTGATAATTTTTTCAAACTTTGGTTTGTATTTTGGTCACCTAAAAATATCTGTAGCCATTTTGGGGAAGCAGAAATTTTTATATTTGTATATATTTTATATTGTATTTTTATACAATAGATTAAAACAAGGAATCAGTTGTAGAACCAGATGTGAAACCAGCAGCTGTAATAAATCACAGCACTTTGGAAGGTGTTATTCATTTTTATGACCACAAGATGGCCACAGCATGAACCGTTTTAAAAAGCTTCGAGCAATGAACCTTTTCCCCATACATTTGGGTTGAAAGCTTCACTGGTTCAGAACGCTTCACTTCGACATCACTACAGAGTACTCCTCAATAGCTGCTGCACACCAATCAAAGACTAACTGACTGCTTCATTACATGAGAATTTATACTCATGGGTTCAACCATTTCTCAGAAGCCGTAATATCACATGAAAATAATATGAAGTAATATCACATAAAAAGGATTAAAAATCGACTAACACCATTTCCTTCAATACACCAATATCAATAGCATAATATACCATAACTTCAATTCAGCAATAATTATAGAAAGTCAAGTGCAAGAACTCATAAAACAGTTTCCACCCCTTTTCACTCATACTCGGTATCTCCCACTCCCCATGATGCAACACAGCAAAGGTATAAAAAGGCTGACAAAAGTCGTTTCGGGTCTTTTACTCAGTTCAAGATGGCCGTTATTATATATGCTGATCCAGGTAGTAGCAAACAGTTTATAAGACAAACTTAAATGTCCAACGGTCTAGTTGCAGGTGTGTAAATGTTTGTGCGTGTGTGTGTGTATAATCCATCTCTCCACCTCGCTGACACATCAAGGTAAATAAAGAGTTTGTAAAACCCAAGTATGTGTTCATGTCTTAATACCAGAAGGGGCTAGGCAGAGGGAACAGAGGGCAGCTCTGTGACAGGAAGGTTACTTTGGAAATGTAATAGGTTACAGATTACAAGTTACCCTATTTAGGGGGCAGTTGTGGCCTAATGGATAGAGAGTCGGACTTGTAACCAGCACTCTCTCCACCCTCAATACCATGACTGAGGTGAGACCCTTGAGCAAGGCACTGAACCCTCAACAACTGCTCCCCGGGCTCCGCATCATTGGCTGCCCACTGCTCCAGGTGTATGTTCACTACTGTGAGTGTACACTTGGATGGGTTAAATGCAGAGCACAAATTCCGAGTATGGGTCACCATACTTGGCCACACATCACTTCCCCTTCCTTTCCTTTAAAATGTAATAAGTACTAACTATTCAATTACTTTATTAATGTATCTGATTACATTTGATTACTTTTTGATTACTTTTCTAAGTTTCTAATGTTTTCTAATATAATTTTTAAATCATTTTTAAAACATGTAAACCAGGCAGGGTTAACCTTACAGAAGTACTCAACACTGTCAGACTTTCGAAATCCTTCATCACTTGTAGGCTATTAAAATTATAATAATTTAATTTTAAAGCACAGCCACCACAAAATCAGACTGATTTTGAGATCATTCTGAGGTTAGATACAGATTTAAAACCATAACAAGAAAGAGTTTAATAGCTATGATAGGGTTTTTGAAATAAAATCTTTGCATAGTTATGACAGGAAACACTGGCATCTAACAGTAGCCTAGAAAAAACAAGTTAATCTTAAAAAAATAAAGCAAATACATTAATCCAAATAGGAGTTATTGAATAAATGTGTCCTATTCTGTGTCCTAAACTCCTGAAACAATGGTGTCTCATATTTTAGAGCAGTCACTGCAATTTATGAAAGAAATCAATTAAATCTGTATGTGGGTGTGTGTGAATACAATTCAGATGTAACCCCCTTTGTAATTCTTAGAGTAACTCCACCCCAAAATGAAAATTTTGTCATTAATCACTTACCCCCATGTCGTTCCAAACCCGTAAAAGCTTCGTTCATCTTCGGAACACAATTTAAGATATTGTGGCTGATACAGAAGTGTATACGCTGCTTGCGGTCAGTGGATAATCTCCAAAATGGCGCTACGCTGACACAGAGAGGAGACGAATTGTTGAATAAAGTCGTTATTTTTATTTTCTTTGCATACAAAAAGTACTCTCGTCGCTTCATAAAATTCAGATTGAACCACTGATGGCAGATGGACTATCCTGATGATGTTTTTCATACTTTTCTGTGCCTTGACAGTGGTAATTACTTGGCAGTCAATGGGACAGTCTCAAGCCTCCCGGTTTTCATCCAAAATATCTTAAATTGTGTTCCGAGGACGAACGAAGCTTTTACGGGTTTGGAACGACATGGGGGTAAGTGATTAATGACAAAATTTTCTGAACTGTAATTTAATTACAATTTTTTTTCTCAGTAACTGTAACTGATTACAATTACATTTATTTTGTAATTAAATTATGTAATTCCGTTACATGTAACTAATTACTCCCTAACACTGCTTATAACTACCTGGGGCTGGGGCTTATCAGGACTAGCAAAACTATCAGACAATTTATTTGTCTGGGAAGTGGAGGAGAGTGTATTACAACAGCTAACATCTGCCGATGATGTGTAGGGAGGAAATTTCATCCAGACGATGCAGAGCTAAATAAAGGCTTTATAAAGCTTTATAAAGGCTGTTGAGTTGAAAAGCCCCAAGTTTTTTATTTATTTATTATTAAATAAATAAATAAATAAAAAAACTTCCATACATTGCAAAAAGGTTTTATGCTTGCATGCGCATATGCTCGCGCTCTCTCTCTCTCTCTCTCTCTCTCTCTCTCTCTCTCTCCCCCGAGCTTGAAGGTATGCATACGGCCAGTCGCCACTGATTGCTAGTAGCTGGTGGTGAACTCGAAATATAACAAACAGTCTGGATTAGCATGAGAATCAATTTACTCACCATAGACAGTAACACTGAAATTCTTGTTTGCAGTTTCCCTCTTGCTGAAGATGGCTAGTTTATAAAGTCCAGAGTGTTCAGTTTTGATGTTTCTGATGGTCAGAGATCCAGTTTGACTGTCCATCTGGAGTCTGTCTCCAAATTTCACATTACTGTTAAACATATAAGTAACCTGCTTATAGATTTCAGCTAAACGAATATGTTGAGGTCCAAACATCCACATTAGGCCTATCAGATCATCACTCTGTACTTTAACGTCATTATTTAGAGTGACAGAAGCTCCCTCAGTCACTGACACTGACTTCACTTCATCTGTATCATTGCCAAATGCACCTGGAGAAAACAGAGTCTCAGTGAGTAAATAAAAACCTGTTTCAGATCAAACAGGAGGAAGTGAGGAAGATCTAAAATCATCAAAGTCAAACAAGACCATACTATTACCAAATTATACCATACTATACTAATTATACCATACTATTACCAAATAATTTCATAAAAGGACATAAAACACATACCACTCAAGATCAAGAGACACAGAGAGAATAAAGTTGCTGTATTAATCATTTTCATTTATCAAAGGCTCTCTGATTTTTATAACTTCCAAATGGCACGATACAATGATCATCTACTCCACTCTCCTCTCTCTCTCTCTCTCTCTCTCTCTCTCTCTCTCTCTCTCTCTCTTCCTCTTTCTTCTCCCTCCCCCTCAAATTCCTGTTTTGTTTTTCACAGTTTAAATATATCATAGCTTTCATCTTAAAAGTAATCTAGCTGTTCCTTAATTGGGCATAATTTTGCAAGTAACTGTATTTTAATTAATTAATTAATTAGTGATACATCACCATGTTTTGAAAACTACTACGTTATCGTGTAACCTCAGAATGAACATCAGCACAGGGACAAAACTAAATACTGGGCCCTGGATTTACTCACAAAAAAAGAAACGTTTTCCAATTTGATTAGACTAGACAATAGAATGCTGATGTTTGTCATGTTCTTTATACTTGTTACAGCATTGTACTCTCAGTTGTTGGGGTTTGCATATTATCATTCTGGGTGGATTAAAGAATTAGCATATTTAAAAGGTCTGCATAATATGACCTACGCAAAACCTAATCAAATGGATATTTGATATTCAAAAAAAAAAAAAAAAAAGTTTGAGCATTTAATCTTTACCACTCTGAACTATGACCTGCTTCGGTAGAGCAAAACGTGCTTGCATAGGATTTCTACTGGGGTTACACTTCAGTATATAAAGTCAAAATCATAACAACAATCTCTTTTTGAGATTAAAATAAGTCTAAATTGTCTTTAAGTCTAAAGCTTCATCTATTAATTCTGCATGAAAGATGACTACTAAGCTCTTTTAGCTTAATTCTGCAAAACATTTTCACATTTGTTTCTAGTGAAGTGTAAAGGGTTTCACATGACCATAAAAAGCCTTTCATCCACTCGCTGCGGCCACACAGACACAAAAGCACACACACACACACACATACATTCTCATATGTAAAATACATACACCTTTCACCGTCAAATTCACGAGTTGGTCCCCTAAAATAACTAAAGCGTGATACATACCAATATTTGTGATAAGCATGCCAATGATAATTCCATTCTAGAAACTGCTCGTTAATGCTGCAGTGACAATGCAGAAAGACCGAAAGACCTGTTTAGCCTGTGAGATATGAGTATTTTGCATCTTTGGCTGACGGTGGGAGGTTACTGTGAAAGATCATTCGCTTAAGCAGCCTGGCTAATACAGTACATAAACAATGTTTTTAACTTTTACACTTTTAGAGATAAACTGTTAATGTTGCATACAAACAAAGTTCTAAACTAGACCCTGCGCGGGACTGTTTTCTTAAACCCGCACCCGCTGAATTTCTGACCAGGACCGCCCGCTCCCGCAACCTGCGTGTTCCACTCCCACCCGCGCCCGCAATGTTTGTGTCCACTCCCGCGGACTTTCTCTCAGAGCTTGTGAAAAATGTACACAAATACTCAGACTAAATATTCGTTCAAGTTAACATCCAGAATAACAGGCTTTTAAACATGATTGCATTTAAATAACAAAGCACCACACGTGACAAAAACATTGCGCTTATATATATATATATATTTAAGTTTAAGTTTCAGTTTAAGTAAATAAGCCAAAGCACATTATGAAATAAATTTAACTTATTAAAAAAAAAAGAAAATAGGTATGCCTCAGAGGTGCCAGATTTATGTCTGTTGTAAAATAACACTTTTGCACATTAACTCTTTCCCATTTTTTTCAGTGACAATTGATGTCTGACTTGCCTTGCTTTGCTTTTGTCAAGTAAACAGATGCTTTCATTTTCTGCTCAACTTTGTGTTTTTCTATTACACCGTGTCTACGCGAGTGGCGCGGCGCGACAAAAATACTATAGAACTTTTGTTTTTCTATTGTTTTTTGTTTTTACTTTGGAAAAGCTGTCTGGTTATGTCGCGTCGCGTCATCATTGAAGATACTTTTTTTTTTTTTTTTTTTGAGTACAAAATCTGAATACAACAAAATGTCCTTAATTTGTATCCAAAAAAGAATCTAGTATGGAAGGCTCAACACAACAGAACCATATTATTTCCAGAAAAAGCATATAACAAAATATTTCAAAACACATAATAAATATAAAAATAAGAAACAAAAACAAGAACGAAAACAAAATAATAATAAAAATATAAAGAAAATATAATTACAACAAATTATATAATACAAACAAATTAAACAGTTTTACTGCCTTTGGATTTTTGATTTTACTAAGGGCATCTGAAAAGTATTTTAGATCATTTTTAAACACAAACAATATCGACATTTATGTATAAAATATTTTACTAATAATATTATTAATCAAATCATACAAAACAGAGCACTCTTTAGTTATTCCGTACATTACATCTTGCAAGGTTAGAGTGAAACTATCAGCAACCACACCTTTCTCTACCATCTATAGAACTCATTCAGTCATGCTGTCACTGATGCGGCGCGGAGCGACAGGACAAATCCCCGACAGTAAACTGCCGCCGCGTTCTATTTATGACGTATTGACACAAATTTCAAATGATTTTTAACGGTCGCTTTATCGCGGCCAGTGCAGACTTTAGCTTTTGCGGCACTATACGTCCGGTGTTACACGCCAAATCTCGCTGCGGGTCTCCCGCGAGATTTTGTGACCGCCCACAGCAAAGGTAAAACCGCACGTTTCCCGCGAGATTTGCGGCGGGTCCCGCGGGAGCCCAAACCCAATGCAGCCCTCTACCGACACCCACATAGCAAATGTTTGCTGGCCCAGCTCCGGGCCAGACAATCACTTTTCCCTCGGCCCAAGTACCGCAAAGAATAACGACCCTGAAGTGGCCCAGAACTGGATTAAAGACAAGGGCCACACGTGGGCCATAACCGGCCCGAATCTCAGCCAGTATTCACCCTTAACTGGCCCTGAACTGTGCCAAAACAGGTTTTATTATTGGTGCCAATTCTCAGCCTTATAAAGTGCATATTGCAGGTTAAATTTTTTTTTTTTCAAATTAATATATAACCTTGTATGAAAATATCATATGAACCTTTATTGCAGGGTTTGAAAATGTTTTACAAGGCGTGAGTGCACAAATTTAGAAGAAAAAGTGACGCATTCCTTGACAGTTCTGAAAAAGCGCTTTTTTTTTTCAACATCGCGTCATATTACGTCACAAGAGGGAGTCGTGTGCCGCGCTCTGCTGGTATTCAGTGGGAGCGAGCGTGAGTCAGTGTGTTTTAGGTAGTTATTTTTATTTCAGTTTATCATCGTCATGGTAAATTATCGTGTTTGTGGAGGTTGCACAAACTCCAGTCTGTCAGGACATCGAGTCCACAGATTTCCTGACAAGAAATTGGACGGTATTATATCTTCTGGGCCTCGGTGTGTTTGTGCAGCTGAAGAGACTTAATGCATCTGCTGCAACGCGGTGGTGTGTAATTTAGCGATCTCTACCGAAAGATTATCATCCCGGCGATATGATGCAGTTCAACATGGGATATCGAAGCACGAAGCGAGTGAGACTCGAGCCGGTGTGGTTTCTTCGGTGCACACAGCAGCTTCATCAGGTCCCGGTCCCGGTCCGCCTGTGTTCGGCCGCCGGCGGGAGACATGATGCTCACGGGTCCGTCAGAGATGCTGCTCAACGAAAATGTCAACTGTGCACCGTAAGACTTGATTTTTAACATTTGCTAACTACCAAATCAGTGAACATAATTATTTAATTAATGAGACACAACGAGATGTAAGGTTATATAAGTTGTTGTAAAGCATCACAGTTAGCTTGATATTAGCAATATCGTTATATTTTTAAAAACCGTATAAAAACGTTACCATATGAGAAGACATAGCTGGTAAGTTAACCTGAATTTGCTAATTTTATAACCATCAAGTCTAGTGACAACTTAGTAACATTGTTTGCACAGCTAATTGGTATTTTTTTGTCATGTGGTGTGTTTATAAGGCTTTAGGAGGGAGGGAGTGTGAAGATCTGAAGCAGTGAAGCCCAGCTGTTATTAACCACCTCTACTGGACTGCAGCTTCCACTCCTGATGGAGATGCAGATGTGATGGAGGCCGAGTGGAAAAGCATGCTCAGCAGTGAATGTGATCTAAACTTGTGCTTGCTTCTCCCAGCATATGCATCAGGCCTCATGGAGTCTGTGAGAGAGTAATACTGCAGGTCACCACAGGCTCCACGAGAACGCAGCACCATCTTGTCTTCCACTACACCTGCTCCTCTTTCCAGATCCCTCCAGAGGATCAACAAGATGAGGCTGTTGGCGTGTATCTAGCACAGCATTCACCATTTAACACACTTTAACAACACATTAGTGTGATACCCAGACTGAAAAGATTGTTAAATGTTTTTAAATGGGTCAGATGGTATATTTTTCTTTCGGTAGTATATGTTTGGTGGATATATATATATATGTATGTATGTATGTATGTATGTGTGTGTTAATTAACAGTTGCAATATTGTGTTTTTAGTTGAGTATTAACAGTGCTATGAAATAACATTTGTTATGATTCAGTGCTGTATAAATAAAACTGAATTGAATTAACTATAAGTGCAGATCTGCTTGATATATATCTAATGTAAACTTCATAAACAAGTTTTTATACAGTAAGACAATTTGTGATTGTGATTATTTTTTATTGATGGTCAACAAAATGGGGCAATTCAAAACCTTTATAAAGTCCTCCTTCCTCTGTAAACAGTCTTCGAATGTCTGACACACATGCAGGTAAGGGCTGCTCAGAACACCATAGGCCCAGAGGACAACTTATCTGTATGCTGTCAATATTGATTGTCTTATACCAATGGCATCAAAAAGTGTGACTTACAGGTAGTTGTGACCTACCTAAATATAGGCAACTTGTAATTGAAGAGACATAATTATTCAGATGGTTTTAAAATGGTTTTCAAATCTTTAATATACTATGTATTTATACATACAAGTATTTAGCTCAGAGTAATAAATGATCTCTGCCCTAAACACACTCATGACTGCTGGCCTGGAGAGGTCCATGCTCTTGTCTGAAGTGCATATAGGCTATCTGTAGCACATACGGGTTCAGACAGCAAGCCTCAAAGCCTGGGTGGAGAATCAGACGCTGCACATCAAGTGAGGGGGTCACATTCTCCACTAAGACCCGGTATGCATCCAACTCCCAGCAGCACTGACTTTCCTCAGCTGTGACCATGGCCTTGCATTTACCACACAAACACTTAATGAAACAAACGTGTTTATTTCTCTCTCTCTCCTGCGGTGATGAGAAACCACTATATCACGTAACGTTAGTGTCGGATATTAACGAGTGTGACACGCCTGATCAACGCTTATTAGTTTCTGTTGCTGGTAAGTATCAATACTCATAGATCAATACTAGCTTTGCTATTACCTGATTACATATCGTTAGCTAAGGTGTGTATATCTGTAAGCTAACACTGGTCTCTCACCAAGACACCTGCTCTATTCTCCTCACACATCAACTCACTTTGTCTCCTCTGATCATTGTTCTGTCTAATCCTGGCCTGTCTCTGCTCTCTTGGCTGCATAGCAGGCTCATAATTTTATCTGTGGTCTGTCATACGAGTGTAAATAAACATTTAAAATGTCCTCAGCGTCCGAACTGTCATTACGATCCATTGTTTTCCTATAGTTATAATGGACCGCTCTCCCTCTTGTTACGTCACTTCCGGTTTTGGCGGTTTTCAGATGCGGAAGTAAAATTCTCTCACAAAAAGGACTCCAGAAGCCTTAATAGCGTATTTTAAAGTATATTTTAAAGAAAATCCAGTTCCTATATTATTTTTCTATACATCGACTCACTGGAGTCTCTAACCTGGAATATGCCCTTTAAGTTGTTAAACGCTAAAAATACTATCCCGATCAACTCCGTGAGGGCGCGCGTTTCTTATTCAAAACACGCATCACCGGAAACACGGCATGTCGCAGTCTATGACGAAATCGGCAAGAGCCAATGAGCGTTTGATATCGCTGCCGTAAAACTTGTTGTAAAACTTCTTAACAGCAAATTTTTTAATTCATACTATAGCTACAGAGAAAAGAGATACATATTGCCGATGAATGGTTTGAATTTGGATCTGTTCCTCACACAAATCATCACATGGATACCAAGGATTTGAAAAAAAAAAGAAAAAAAAAGATCATTTTATTTAATGCTTGTGCATGACAGCATATTAATAAAATGATGTGCCCCATGGTAAACCAAATAAATATAACATGATAATGACT
Organism: Spinibarbus caldwelli; assembly: GCA_039654775.1. Taxonomy (NCBI): domain Eukaryota; kingdom Metazoa; phylum Chordata; class Actinopteri; order Cypriniformes; family Cyprinidae; genus Spinibarbus; species Spinibarbus caldwelli. The sequence goes on along the minus strand of CM077230.1, from coordinate 11,302,082 downwards.
AAATGATCTCTCTCTCTCTCTCTCTCTCTCTCTCTTTATGTAAAGATTCTAAGATTATTTGTACTGAGAATAATAATATATAATCAAATTATAATTAAGAGCAGTTTAATGCAGTTGACTGATTTACTGATTTGCTTTATTTTGAAATGATCGTGCTGACAGCAAGCAGTGTTGGCCCAGATCCAGCCCACATCTGGCCCGCATGGATTTCACACGGGCCGGATCTGGGCCAACACTATGTTGCTGTTTTGACTTGCTATTTCAAAGATTAAATTTAAACAATACTACACTTAATTAAAATTTCTGTGATCGTTTTATCATATTTTATTTATCTTGTTTTTCATGGGTCACATAATATGCTGTCAGATCACTGCCTGATCTAGGCCACATGATCACTGGGCTGATCTGGGCCACACTCCTCCCACCAACAATTAGCCCTCATATTGTTTGCCGTGATCTACACAGTGCCATCATTGCTACACATGTCCCAGCTCTGGCTGAATGGGTACATGCCATTGCCGACAGGAGGCCAGCAGTGCCAGCTTGAGGCCACATTTGGGCCAAGTCCGTTTGTCAGTGTGGGAAAACCAGCGGTTTCAACTGTGAGATTCAGAATAACTCAAAGATGAAGTTCCTTCTAACAGAGCACTATTTAAAATGTTTCATTCTTATATATAATTTTGCTCTCAATCTAATTATGCTGTAATTTTTGTATAATGGCAAATAAATGTAATTTTTTTTTTTAATAATGCATAACACTCTTAGTTAATTTATTCTCTTTTATAAAGGAAAGCAGAAGTAGAAGTAGTTTCTTTATACAAGGTTTGTTCCTATATGTTTCTTTCTTCCTGTTTACTGGAAATGGAACATTCTTTTTAGGAATATTCCTAACTTTGAGCTAATGTCCTCCTAGCTTCTATCCTCCAATATTATTTAGCCTACCCTTTTTGTAATTATCCTGCACTCCAGGGAACTGTAACGTGGGGTTTTGGGTTTTGTTTTATGTTCATGTTTTCATGTCTTTTATTTTGGAGTTTAGTCATGGTCCCTGTTTGTGTCATGCTTCCCTTGCCCTCATGGATTCATGCTATTGGTTCTCTTGTTCATTGTGTCATGTTCTGATTGGTAGTCTTAGTCATGTGTCCTGTCTCTCATTGGTTGGTTCTTGTCATGTGACCTGTATTGTTTGCTATAAGTAGCCATCATGTTGCCATTGTCTCCTGTTGTGTATTGATGTTGTAACCTGCTGTTGGTGAGTCTAGTCTGGTCATGTCAAGTCAAGTCTGTTCAAGTCAAGTCTTCGTTTGGATTTTGGATTTCACTCTATTAAATAAAACTGCACTTGGGTTCTCACTACGCTTGCCTCCAGTGGACTGATCATTACAGAATACACGACTTTCAAAATGAACCCAGCAGATCATCTTGTTCGTCTTTGCCTACCACAGATCCAGCAGCTTTTATAAACACCAGATAACCATGGATCCAGCATCACACCTCATTCGCCTCCGTCAAGGTAATCACTCCACTGAGGAATATGTGGCTGACTTTTGTGAACTCTCCTATCAAGTAGACATTAAGGAAAGCTTCTTGAAGGATATTTTTTGGTTTGGATTGAGTAAGGACATATCACGTTTAATGTCACTCAATAACCATCACTGGACTCTTGAAAAATACATAGACTTTGCTTTGTTGCTGGCTGGTTCACCACTTACTGTGGGGGTTGCTGAGGAGGAACACAGCCATCCTACAGTACCTGCCACATCAGAACTTTTTCACATCCCAACCGTCAAGTCAGGAGTTGTTCACGTCATGCCTGCCAAGCCAGCGCCTGCTCACGTCATGCCTGCCAAGCCAGCGCCTGCTCACGTCATGCCTGCCAAGCCAGCGCCTGCTCACGTCATGCCTGCCAAGGTAAAGCCTGCTCAAGCCATGTCTGTCAAGCCTGAACCTGCTCGTGTCATGCCTGTCAAGCCACAGCCTGCTCACGTCACGCCAGAGACTACGGGGCCTGCTCACGTCATGGCCGTCATTCCAGAGTCTCGTCACGTCTCAGCTGATCGTCCAGAGTCTCGTCACGTCTCAGCTGATCATCCAGAGCCTCGTCCCATCATGGCTGCCACGCCTGAGTTCCTGGCCAAGATAGCCGCCACACCTGAGCCTTGCCACGCCACGGCCATCACGTCAGAGCCTCGTCACGCCACAGCTGCCAAGCAAGTTTCCCCTAAGGATTTTTTTTGGGGGGGGCTATAGTACCCAAGCTCCTGCGGATGTGGAGCTTGGGCCAGGACTGATGTGATGGACCCACTACTGATGTCAGTGGGAGCAGCTGGCATCCCCAGGGCCTCAGCACTGGCTGTCGCAGAGACTGTTCCCCTGACCTCAGTGCTTCCTGTTATGGCGGTAGCCATCCTGAGTGTTTGGGTGGCACACTGCACTTCTGAGGCCTCTCCTGTCCACGAGTCTGCCCCAGAGGCCTCTCCTGTCCACGAGTCTGCCCCAGAGGCCTCTCCTGTCCACGAGTCTGTTGCAGAACCTCCAGAGGTGGCGGCATCCACTGCAGAACCTCCCGAGGTGGCGGCATCCGCTTCTGAACTCTTTGCCTGTCCTGTCACGGCTATGGAGGCCGTTCATGAACTCACAGTCTGTCCTGTTACGGCCGCAGAGACCGCTGTTAACCTCTCTGTGTTCTCTGTTTCAGTCCCACCCTGATATGCCTTGGTGGATACTTGCTTTAATGTGATGGTCATCTGTTCCACTGTGGGGATCTCTGCTCCTGTCTGCACTGCTGACCTGGTGGTCCTACTCCACCATGGCCCCATGCTCCTCTGGATCTGACCTGGTGGTTTCCTGCTCCATTGTCCCACTATCTGCCTCTGCTCCATGGCCCAGGACCTCCATTGTTCCACTGTCTGACTTTGCCCCACGGCCCAGGTCCTCCAGTGATTCTCAGTTTGTCACTATTGCCCCATGATCCAGGCCCACCTCTGCTCAATGGTTTAGACCTGCCCTTGCCCCAGGGTCCAGGTCCACCACTGTTCCATGATTCATGCCATGACTTATGTTCTTGCCCGGTGTTCCACGCTCCATGTCATGATCCATGTCCTGTTCATCTTCATGTGTCTGGCCCTCCATCCCTCCCCCTGTCCCACCTCCGCTCCACAACCCTCCTGGATTTGTTGGGTCTGTGGGTTTTGTTTGGGCGCCTGGAGCCACCTTTAGAGGGATATGTAACGTGGGGGGGATATGTAACATGGGGTTTTGGGTTTTGTTTTATATTCATGATTTCATGTCTTTTATTTTGGAGTTTAGTCATGGTCCCTGTTTGTGTCATGCTTCCCTTGCCCTCATGTATTCATGCTACTGGTTCTCGTGTTCATTGTGTCATGTTCTGATTGGTAGTCTTAGTCATGTGTCCTGGCTCTCATTGGTTGGTTCTTGTCATGTGACCTGTATTGTTTGCTATAAGTAGCCATCAAGTTGCCTTTGTCTCCTGTCGTGTATTGATGTTGTAACCTGCTGTCGGTGAGTCAAGTCTGTTCAAGTCAAGTCTTCGTTTGTATGCTTGGATTTTGGATTTCACTCTGTTAAATAAAACTGCACTTGGGTTCTCACTACGCTCACCTCCAGTGGACTGATCATTTCAGGAACCTATTGTGGGTTATAAGCTTTGGATGAATCGATGTCAATAATCAGTACTATAAAATCCATATCTTGTTTTAATTTTTATTGTTTTATTAATAAAAGAATCTGAGCACATCGACAATTATATAGAATTAATATGCAAGATTTATTAATATGAATTAAAATTGAAATAATATGTAAGCTAATGATTAATGAATGTTTGTCAGTCAGCCAGTAAAACAAAATGGAATGGAAGTAATTTTTACTAAGAGAAGCCACAGAAAAGTCACAACATTGTGAAGGAACATATGTGACTTTTACTACAACTTACGGATCAAATCAGAACCAGAGGATTCACAGTGAAGAAACGTACAAGTGTTCATATTGTGACAAGAAATTAAATTGGTCATGTTCTCTGAAAGCACATGAAAGGACCACACTGGAGAGAAGCCATATCACTGCCCTCCATGTGGAAGGAGTTTCACTCCGTTATCTTCTCTACTCCGTCATACAAAAAACAGTTCATGTTTAGATCATCCTCTCAAAGGCGATGCTGCATCCTCATCAAATGTGACGCGTGTCAAGCAATAAAAGGTCTGTTCCATATAAATCAGGAAAAAAGAAACCGAATCCAAAATTGTCACAGTGAACAAAATTTATCCTCAAGACCAGTGGATGCAAGTGTGACACTGCAGATCATCTGAACAATGGAGTTTCTCCCAAAATAATATCTTAAGTTTTATTCTGCTTTATCATTTTGCTTAAAATCATTATGCTTTAGTATGATTTTTGTATTGTTCAATGTATGTTTAATTTTCCCATAATGCATATGTATCACTCTTATTCCATTTACTTTTATGAAGAAATGTTTTTTTTTTTTTTTTTTTTTTGCGTGTAGGAGTTGAAAAGGCAGAAGAGGCAGATTTTTTTGATCTTTCACATGCCACAAGCATGAGAAGCAACTTAAAACCAAAGTGGTTACCATGGTAACAAACGGTGCATGTGCTATGTCTGATGTGATTACTGTATAAAATTTTATTATTTTTTTTTTGTTGCAAAAACGTGACAGCTTATAAAAGTAACGAATGAAATAAAAGAACAAAAGTTTAAATAAAAGTTTGTAATTGAACTAAGTTTTTGTGTAGACTTATTCATTTGTTCATAAAATGCATGTTTGTGATAACACATACAGAAGACATCTAGCCTATTTGATGTTCATGTTCATTTTGAAGATGTGTTTTTAGAGCTCATCTGCAATACGTCAGCTCAAAATATGAAAGTTTTAAAAGATTATGAGATGATTGTACACAACAAGAGTAATTATTTCAAGAAAGCTGCTTATGCAAAATAAGAAGTGTGTATGACAATACACAATAAAGCGCTATATAAATGCATCATTCATTCATTCATTCATTATGAGAATGTTTCTCATTATTATAACTTACAGAATGATTTTTTACTCAAGTGTGGCAGAAACGGGCTTCCAGCCAAGAAGTACTATAAATGGTTTTTGGGCTTTAAATTTTTCAACTTTTAAAAGTCTAATAATTTAAAATTCTTCCTACACATGGCTGAGATTGAATGTCTGTCAGTCTACATCATTCTATAAACACATACTTTTTCAAACTATTCTAAATGATTATGGCCTGTTTCACATCCACACGATCTATACAGTGAGTAGAGAGCAGCTGGAATAAAACAATCTGCTCAATTCACTGTTATTCAGCTTTATTCTGTTATGGTTCAAAGGAAATTTGGCGCGTTTTTAATACATTCTCGCCCCGCTGTGATGACGTCAGTACTAGCGCGCGCGCTCTCTCTCTACAGCGAGCACTGCGGAGCGGTCTGCTGAGGGAGGTCAGTTCACGGTGTTTCTTCAATAATAACAAAATAATAACAGAATTCACCTAACATTTTATTCGGGGTCATTTCTGTGTTGTTTTTATCGAGCATGCAGCTATTTGTATTTCCTTTCTGTGGCCTGTTTACTGAAATAAACATTTAGCTTAGTGACAAGAAAGGATATAAATTAATTGAGACCTGAGCGGTGTGTGTGTGTGAGTGTGTGTGTGTGTGTGTGTGTGTGTGTGTGTGTGTGTTGGAGTGAATGATTGTTTCGATGTTTTTGACGGGATAATGTTACAGTACGTGTAGTCTGTGGGGAATTATTGGGGATTGATATCCCTTACGAAAATGAACCATGGTTTTACTGTAATAAAAGCGTAGTAACCATGTTTTTTTTTTTTTTTTTTGGATTGACTACCATTTGTATAATCGTAGTTTTACCACAAATACCATGGTTAAACTATGGTTAGTGTTGCAAAACCATGGTTAATTTGTGGTTACCATGGTTTAACTGTACCATGATTTTTTGTTTTATTTGTAGTAAAACCACGGTTAATTTTCATAAGTGATCCAGTAGTGCTGCAGCGATTTTATTCTTTTCTTCCCTTTTGACATTTAACTTATACAGGTGCTGGTCATATAATTAGAATATCATCAAAAAGTTGATTTCACTAATTCCATTCAAAAAGTGAAACTTGTATATTATATTCATTCATTCATTACACACAGACTGATATATTTCAAATGTTTATTTCTTTTAATTTTGATGATTATAACTGACAACTAAGGAAAATCCCAAATTCAGTATCTCAGAAAATTAGAATATTACTTAAGACCAATACAAAGAAAGGATTTTTAGAAATCTTGGCCAACTAAAAAGTATGAACATGAAAAGTATGAGCATGTACAGCACTCAATACTTAGTTGGGGCTCCTTTTGCCTGAATTACTGCAGCAATGTGGCGTGGCATGAAGTCGATCAGTCTGTGGCATTGCTCAGGTGTTATTAGAGCCCAGGTTGCTCTGATAGTGGCCTTCAGCTCTTCTGCATTGTTGGGTCTGGCATATCGCATCTTCCTCTTCACAATACCCCATAGATTTTCTATGGGGTTAAGGTCAGGCGAGTTTGCTGGCCAATTAAGAATAGGGATACCATGGTCCTTAAACCAGATACTGGTTGCTTTGGCACTGTGTGCAGGTACCAAGTCCTGTCGGAAAATGAAATCTGCATCTCCATAAAGTTGGTCAGCAGCAGGAAGCATGAAGTGCTCTAAAACTTCCTGGTATACGGCTGCGTTGACCTTGGACCTCAGAAAACACAGTGGACCAACACCAGCAGATGACATGGCACCCCAAACCATCACTGACTGTGGAAACTTTACACTGGACCTCAAGCAACCTGGATTGTGTGCCTCTCCTCTCTTCCTCCAGACTCTGGGACCCTGATTTCCAAAGGAAATGCAAAATTTACTTTCATCAGAGAACATAACTTTGGACCACTCAGCAGCAGTCCAGTCCTTTTTGTCTTTAGCCCAGGCGAGACGCTTCTGACGCTGTCTGTTGTTCAAGAGTGGCTTGACACAAGGAATGCGACAGCTGAAACCCATGTCTTGCATACGTCTGTGCGTAGTGGTTCTTGAAGCACTGACTCCAGCTGCAGTCCACTCTTTGTGAATCTCCCCCACATTTTTGAATGGGTTTTGTTTCACAATCCTCTCCAGGGTGCGGTTATCCCTATTGCTTGTACACTTTTTTCTACCACATCTTTTCCTTCCCTTCGCCTCTCTATTAATGTGCTTGGACACAGAGCTCTGTGAACAGCCAGCTTCTTTTGCAATGACCTTTTGTGTCTTGCCCTCCTTGTGCAACGTGTCAGTGGTCATCTTTTGGACAACTGTCAAGTCAGCAGTCTTCCCCATGATTGTGTAGCCTGCAGAACTAGACTGAGAGACCATTTAAAGGCCTTTGCAGGTGTTTTGAGTTAATTAGCTGATTAGAGTGTGGCACCAGGTGTCTTCAATATTGAACCTTTTCACAATATTCTAATTTTCTGAGATACTGAATTTGGGATTTTCCTTAGTTGTCAGTTATAATCATCAAAATTAAAAGAAATAAACATTTGAAATATATCAGTCTGTGTGTAATGAATGAATATAATATACAAGTTTCACTTTTTGAATGGAATTAGTGAAATAAATCAGCTTTTTGATGATATTCTAATTATATGACCAGCCCTTGTATATTCTGACTCAAATCTGTGTCTACCGCAAACACCTAAAATCAGGTTTCTTTAGGTGACCATGGAAGGCTTGTTTTAGGACTCTGTCTGTCTCTTTCTATTTGTCTTTGTTAACAGAGAAGCCTCTTTATTTCAAGTCAGTAGTACCTGTTCTCACCTCATTCATTAAGCTGATGTCCTCAGATGACCTATGAACTATTCTTTTTAATTTTTAATTTTATTTTTTAATTTTATTTTTTTCTCCATTCTGTCACAGAGGGAGTTTTGGTTCCTTGCCGCTGTCGCCTCTGGCTTGCTCAGTTGGGGACACTTAATTTCTAGCGATTATTGTCGATTTGATTGCACAGATACTATTTAAACTAAACGGAGCTAGACAATGACATCTCTGAATTCAATAATGAAATGCCTTTAACTGAAAATTGAGTGTTTAATCTTATCATTATACATTACTGACACTCTATCCTCCAATTTGATACTGTTAAGTGCTTTGACACAATCTGTATTGTTAAAAGTGCTATATAAATAAAGGTGACTTGACTTGACTACAGGATCATCACTTTTGATATTTACAAAATACAAATGTCTTAACATTTTTCCATGCAGTCTGATGAAACCATGGTTCATGTAAAAAAAAAAAAAAAATGCTAAAAATCAATTAAGTTAAATGAAGTTGATCTCTGTTGGACTGTTATTTGTTGCTTATCTGTACATTTATTCCTGAGTTTTCTATTACGATTCTTTTTTTTTAATATATATATAGTTGTTCGTCAGTATGTCCATATTTGCAGATAATAATAAAAAAGTGGATTTATTTTTAAAAATTTAAGTGAATTTTAAAAATAAGAAGACTCAGATACAAAATATAAATATGTAGAATATGAGTTTCAAAAATATTCAGCAGCTTCACATTTTGACAGATAAACACAAAACGGAAAATGCTTAAAATGTGTGAATTAATGAAACCATCAATTTAATAACAAATTTATTTTTTATTTAGGCAGCTCTGCTCCTAATACACAGCAATTCACCTTCACTGATGCTCCACCTACCGGAATTCACCAATAAATGCAGGAATATTCTCATCAGTCTAGAAGAGAAGAGGGCAGAGTTTGTGAAAGAACATTGAGAACACGAGTGATCCGGAACCCTGCAGAATGGAACATGAAGATTCTGAAGAACAAAGAGGTTGGTGTTTATTCATAACTCTAATGTAGATTATAAAATTTAAAGGAGCTCAGTAGATTTGGTAGTTGTATTTAGAAAAATCATAAGAACTGTGAAATAACATAGTTGAAGTAGCAAATAACATACTGATCACTTTCCACAAGCTGGGTACTAGCAATGGACAAGAGGTCAGTAAAAGATTGTTTGAGAAATGTTTGAGAAACATTATAATAATTATCAACATCGGACTAAGTATTATCTGAGCAGTTTTATTTTACATTTATTTTATATATATTTCATAATGTTTGCAACCTATTTACTGAATTTACATATTTTACACCCACTCTTTTGTAATTTTGTTAATTTTTTTGTAATTAACATGAACAACACAAATAGAAGGTAACAGATTTGAATTGGTAACAGATATTCGGCTCATATGAAATCAACAAAAAGGCTCATTTATAGTTAATGAAACTTGTATTTCTCTAATTATAGACGTTATTGGTGTTATTGAAGCCACATTTTTCTTACAATAACTTTGGTAACAGGATTGATAAGTGCAGTCAACACTACAGTTTGTGTAAACTAAACAATGGACTGAGATTTTGGGTTTTTGAGTTTTTTAAATGTTTGAAATTAAAGCTTTTTTTTTCTTTCTTTCATTTTAGACCTGTTAAAAGAGAACAAGGAGAGTGAAGAAATGAGTGAAGCAGAAGAAAAAACACGTCAAAACCAGAGAAAAATCTTTGAGTCACTCACACTCTGAAATAGTTTTGAGCTGCAAAGAAGAGCAGAAAAAAAACTTCTTCCACTTGCCCACAGTGTGGAAAGTTTCCCATACCAAAAAAAGTCTTAAATTTAACATGAGCGCTCATAATAGAGAGAAGCTGCATGCATGTGATCAGTGCAAGAAGGTTTTTGCACGAAAAGGAGCCCTTAAGCAACACATGAAAATCCACGCTGAAAAGATGTACATATGTGATCAGTGCGGGAAGAGATTTGCACTAAAAGAAAACCTCAAGAAACACACAGAAATCCATGCTGAAGAAAAGCAGTACTCATGTGATCAGTGCGGGAAGAGTTTTGCACAAAAAGGAAACCTTAAAGGTCACATGAGGATCCACACTGGAGTGAAACCCTACACATGCGATCAGTGTGGGAAGACTTACGCCCATGCAGGTGCTTTTAAAACACATCTGAATTCTCATTCTGGAGAAAGACCATATAACTGTGATCAGTGTGGTAAAAACTTTCTTGGGGCAGATTACCTGAAGAAACACCTGAAAGTTCATTCTTTGGAGAAGCCTCACCTGTGTTCTTTGTGTGGAAAGAGTTTTAGTCAGCTGAGTAGCTTAAAATTACACCAGGGAAGACACAGCGGTGTGAAAAATCATATGTGCTTTGATTGTGGGAAAACCTTTTTTAAAAATATGGAATTGATAAGGCACCAGAGAACTCACACTGGAGAAAAACCTTACAAGTGTTCACTCTGCAACAAGAGATTCACTCAGTCAGGAGCCATGAGAACACATGAGAGGATCCACACTGGACAGAAACCATACACCTGTGATCAGTGTGGGAAGAGTTTTAACCAAAAGATACACCTTAATGATCACATGAATATCCACACTGGAGAGAAGCCATACTCATGTGATCAGTGTGAGAAGAGTTTCAAACATGTAAGCGCTTTTAAGTCACATCTGTATTCTCATTCTGGAGAAAGAAAGTTTTGCTGCGGTCAGTGCGGTAAGAACTTCTTTGGGGCAGATAAGCTGAAACAGCACCTGAAAGTTCATTCAAAGGAGAAGCCTTACACGTGTTCTTCATGTGGACAGAGTTTTAGATGGCTGGGTGGTTTTAAAAGACACCAAAAATCACACAGTGGTGTGAAGAATTATATGTGCATTGAGTGTGAGAAGACTTTTGCTACAGGTGATAAATTGAAACGTCACCTGAAAGTTCACACTGGCGAAAAACCTCACAAGTGTTCACACTGTGACAAGAGATTCAGTGAGTCAGAACAAATGAAATCACATGAGAGGATCCACACTGGAGAGAAGCCGTATCACTGCCATCCATGTGGGAGAAGTTTCACTCAATTATCTACTCTACGCACTCATATGAAAAACAGTTGTCCAAAGTCACAGTAAGTATTTCATCTTCAAGGGTGACAATGCATCTTCTCCAAACATGACGCAAAATGAGCGAATGTCTGAGTTTATAGCCTAATTGCAGCAATGTGTGCCTGGACATAATGTCGGTTGCTTAGTTTCTATTATTGGAACGCTATACTGAGTGATCTCACCTACTGTGAAAACTCATTGGTCAAAAATCACGCTCCGCATAACTAAATGTTAAACATCAGATATGGTCATGTCACATGTGGTTGGGACATGGTGTGAGATTTAGATAAGCTCAAAATTGGAAATTACAGTAAAACAGAGCAAAATCATTTAGTTTTGAATTAAATGAACATCAAAGGTAATTTAAGAAAGCTAATGTGTCTTACTGTGGCTTTGACAAATCCAATGGTCCATGTTATGTAGCATGACATGATCTAAAATGTTTAATATTTATCTTGCATAATTTATTGTTGGAAACTATTTTGTTTTTGCCAGAACAACCACAAAAAACACAGTTCACACTGGAAGGAGGCAACGTTGAGGAGAAGACAAAGAACGAAGAGGCTGGTGTTTATTATTAATTTCTTATTACTGATGCTGAAGGTCATTATGTTGATGCCCTGGTGACTCGCTAGATTTAGTGGCTGAAGAACATCGCCAGAGTGAGACACATGTTAGGCTACAAACTTGATCAATATTAAACTTTTGCAAATAATTTTCTGTTAAAATATTTATCACATCCCTTACAGAAAAAAAACATGCATTTCTGATGTTTTCCGCAGTATGTCACCTCCTGTTTAACATGAATAATTCTGTAAGGATGTAGTATAATAATAAAAAAAAGACAACTGTCAATAATAAAAATCCAAATGAAATGATTATGTACTTTTTCTAGAGCTCTCCTATATATTGACATGTAAATTTGGAAAAGAAAAGGCGTTGAGGGAGCAATGCTAATGGATATTTTTTATAGAAGTTGTTTTCTCTGTTATTACATCAGAGATCATTTTATGCCCCTTCCTTTCACATTTCTCACAGATTTTTTTATGATTTACTGGAAATTAGAGCTTACTTTCATTTTAGACTGGATAGAAGAGAATAAGGAGAGTGAAGTGAGAGTGAGTCGGAGGTGAAACTTCATGTTAGAACTGGAGAAAAAAAAGAGTTGCTCACAAACTGGAAGTATTTTTTTTTAAATAACACGAAGACTCAAAACCATACCAAGAACCTGAACTTAACCTTTCACATGTGATCAGTGTGGGAAGAGAGGGCCTTTAGGGGGTTTACATTTAAAAGCAGTGAGTCTTTGGTCATTAATACAATTTTTGTAAAAAAAAAAAAAAATATATATATATATTCATGTAGTTTATACTAGTTTATATAGTATAAACCTGCTATCCAAAAAAGGTTAGTAAAGCAGGGCCTATGGAAAGTTTAATATTTTTCACTAAGTGAACGTGACACAATGTGTTGAGCAATAAAAGGTCTGTTCCACATAAATCGTGATTAAAACAACACGCATGTGGCACACAGGTAGTGTCAATGGTTCATTGGGCGATAGATGATGGTAATGCGCTTATGTGTCAAAGATCCGCCGTGAAACAACAAGACGACGTTACCAGTCAGCGTTGGGTCTCCTGAGGTAAGACAGTCAGTTCACGGTGCTTCACTGTACAATTATAAAAACAGTTTGTTAAAGCAACATTTTACGGAGTCATTCTGTATTCTTTTCGTCTGGTTCAGCGCTGTTTGCGTGTCGTTTGTGGCGTCTGCTGAATGAAAAACATTAAGCCTAGCAGACAACGATATGAGGAACTAATGCTAAAAACATTAAGACCTGTGATTTTGTGTGTGTTTATGCTCGTGTGCGTGTTTGATCATTTCGATTATTTGGAGCAAAATGTTTTTGAATGCTACAAAAGTCAAGTATGATCCGTGAGGGGAATTAATGGTAGTCGAATTTGATTTCCCTGATAGCACACGTACACCTCAGAAACGTCTATTTGATGTCTGCATTTACATCTGCAAGACGTATTTTTTAGGGTGTTTGCTCACTGCAATATGTCTATAAGACGTTTCCTTTTAGATGTCAAATAGACGTCTGTCAGATGTCTTTAAGATGTTTATGGTTTAGAATGTATGTAAAACTAACATCTGAAAGACGTCTGTCAGACGTTTGTAGACAGCAGATGCTTTCCAGATCAAGAGATCTTTAACAGACGTCTTGCAGACGTACGTGTGCTATCTGGATTGTTTTCAAACAAATTCACACCTACGTATTTATTTTTTGCTTGTGGGTTAATGTATTTTTAACATGATCTATTGTTGACATGAAGCACCTTAATTGTAACACTTTATTTGATGATGATCTGATTTATTTTTGATTTTGGGATTTCTGTTGCTCCTACCTCACAGCAATTCACCTACAGTTCAGCGCCTTTACAGCAGTTCACCAATAAATGCTGGAATGATGCCATTAGCCTAAAAGTGAAGAAGATAATGTTTGTGAAAGAAAATTGAAAACATGAATGATCCAGAGCCCTGCGAAATAAAACAGGAAGATATTGAACAACAAATAGGTTGGTGTTTGTTCGTAATTCTTTAATAAGGTTAGAATACTTAAAGCTGCATAATTTTTAGATTTAAAATGATCCAAAATCAATTGCTGAGCAAGCACATAACCAGTCAGTGTTCAAAACTATCTCTGTACCTTTGTCCGATTCACAACGTTAAGCTTGTAAACGTGTTTTATAATTTGAGTGGTTCGGGTCATTCGCTTTGAGTTATTACGTCACATCTGAATATGTGGATTACTCTACTTTCAAAAGATTTGTATTTCAAAGAGAACAATTTCTAAGGAACATTAAATTGCTTTTTGAGGTTAAAAGAACAATTTCTTTTGATGACATTCAAATGGTATGACGATTAGAGATTAGACTGTACAAAAAATGAAATCTACAGATAATGCTAATACACACTGAATATACAGTCACACAATATTGATGTTGTTAACATTAACAGTTTGAGAGCAAAGTATCACAATAAGAATAATTTGCACAGTTTGACATGCTCTGAGCTAACTTTGCATTTGTTAGGTTTAATCACCATTGGTTGCACGATTTTATTGTAGAACTTTTTTGGTCAGACCAAAACTGGCAGACATGGTACTGACTGGTTCAGATGACATTTTCTGGTGAAATTTCTTATTTTGGACGTACAGTAACTGTACACACTGGGGTGTTGATTGACAGCCCACACATACACCTCAAAACATTAGATTCATCTGCACTGAGGAGCGTGCCGATGCACAACCCACGTAAAGAAGATAAAGATTAGGCAGCGGCTGTTTGCACTCAGTGTAAATAGAGATAGAGGCTATTTACACTAAGTGCAAATAGCAATAGATGCTATTTAGACTAAATAAAAATAACATTTTCTTAGCGACACTAAGTGAAAATAGCATTTTTTTATTTATTTTTTTATTTTTTACAGTTTTTTACTTACACAAATTTATTTAAGTGCAAATAGCTATAGATTCTATTTACACTGTTAAAATAGCAGGATTTTCTGCTATTTATACTACTTAATGGAAATAGTGGCAAGTATCTGCACCTCATTATTGAAGTGTATCATAAAACAGTATGCAATAATAACATATTAAATTATAATTTTAATTCAAATTATTAAATGGATGCCACATTATTGGGACAATAAAGCCTTCCCTACACCCACACTAACCCTACCCGATACATTATTTTCAACTTTTTGATTATTTCCTTCATTTTCATTGAAAATAAATGCCTTTCCAATGTAATATGAGATTTTAAAAGGGAGGGAAAAAAGTTTGGCAAAAGGTAGGTTCGAACCCGGCTCGATCGAGTCAAAAAGATTGTGATACACATTTTACCATCTATGCCATTAGAGCTGATGTCTGACAGTCGTCTTTTGTAGTGTTGACTATCCCAAATCACACGTTGTTGGGCGGAGAAGAGGCAAAACTTATGGACTGCAGTTAGGTGTTAGGTGATGCTGATGTTTGAAATAATGTTTGCTAGATGTCTTGCATCTATTTAAGTCTCACAGTTGTTTCCATCTCTGAAAAGCTTTCTTCTTTTTGTTTGGACATGTCATCATGCAAAGATGAATGTGATGAAATGAAGCTAACATTTCCCATGAAATCCAAACTGACCATTCATATTATAAAACAATATTATAAGCTTACCATTTTACTCTTTTGAACACTATTTTTTAATGTACTAGGTCAATGATTGATTGATTTTTTTTTTTTTTTCATTTTAAACAAAAATCTTTTCTGTACTGCAGCTTTAAAGCTAATAATATCCAGGTAACTTTCCATGAACTGGGCACAAAATGAAGCCTAGAACTCAATTTTCGTACCAAATATTATCTGAACGGTTTTATTTTATATTTATATCAGTTTCACAATTTTTGCAACCCTGTTACTAACATTTTGAACATTTTACATACCTGCCCAAAGTATAGTTAATGAAATATATAGTTAGTAGTTCTCATTACAAAAACTTTCAATTTGTGCCTGTAATGTTTAAAAATAATAATTGGATGATAAATTTAACCAATTCAAATGAATGAATCAGAATGTTCATATTTCCACTATTATGTCAGGATTCACGTCTTTTCCTTTCACATTTCTCTCTTTGATTTTTAATGTAATTTAATAATTTATTTATTTTTTTGATTTGCTAAAAATCAAACTATTGAAACTTTCTAAACTTATTTAGAAGAGAACAAGGAGATTGAAGAACTTATTGAAGCGGGGGAGAAACATCATGTCAAAACTGAAGAAGCATCCTGGAGTTCCCCAAAGATTCAAACGGTCAGAATATATACATGAAAGGATCCACACTGGGGAGAAGCCGTATCACTGCCATTCATGTGGGAAGAGTTTCACTCATTTTTCTACTCTAATCGGTCATAAAAAAAAAAAAAAAAAAATGCATGTCTGAAATTACATAAAGTAGTTTGAGTTCTGATCTGTAAGACTGCATCAAACAACTGTATTAACAGATTAACCAAAGATTATTAGAACAATAATGAACTGTGTCACGGATTACACTAGATGGATACCAGGAACGGGGAGACGTACAATATATCCAAAACAAGAGTCTTTAATAAATCAAAACAGGCAAGAAACATACATGCTGGGAACACTCACGCGACAGACAGGATATGACGTATACTACTCAACAGGAAACACAGGGCAGAACACACTATAAATACACAACATAACTAGATAATTAAACACACACAGCTGGACAAGAATTAACTAATAATCACAGGAACAGGAAACTAACCAAATATGGGCATACAAGAGGAAGGGGAACACAAGACACACAAGACAATCCTGACAAACTGACTGTTGATTATTCCAGATGAATAATTGTTTTTATTAATCATTGTTTTAATCATTTTATTATTATTTTAATGCATTTGTCATTCTATGTTTTTATATTTTATACTACTTTTAATCTTTTAATTAATTCCTTTCTCTCGCAATACTTGCTATTGTTGTTTAATCTTACAGTTGTTTGGTTTGTTAGAGATAAAAGAGTGTCTTTGTTTCAAGGTTTTTATCATTGCGGGACAATGTTGTGAAGCAGTACTTTTCCATCATTTTTGCTTTGGTATAATAAGACTTGTTGGATTTGTACTGGTCAGACTATGTCTGTGCTTTGAGACATTGGCATTCAGATGAAGTCTGAGCATTGAGCATCTTACCTGTCTTTCTCAGTCAAAATTTCAAACTGATAGAAGACTGTAAATGGTGTTTTGGGTACTGACAAGACTTTTCACAGGTTTTACTGGTTTTGGACACCAGACAAAAGAATATCAGATATCTTCTGACAGATTCGGCATCTGGGATTGGATCTAATATATATATCTGATTTTTCTGATGTCTGAAAACAACTGATCTAAAACTGCTGTGCTTAAAACTGAAACAGAAAATGAGAACGCATTACGTGTGAACTAGGTGTGCACTGTTCATGTATGTTTTATGCATTAAGGCAACACGCTGCAGAGAATTCTAGCCTATTTGATGAACACATTTTCATCTGGAAGATGCTTTCAGAGTGTTTGTATAGACAGCCTATAGATCATTTTGCTTAATGAGATTCAAACAAGTCAGGAAAATGGTCCAATCTTCCGATCACTACGGGTAACGTAATACTACACTTATGAAGACATTATATTTTATATGAATAACCAGCAAATGCACTTTACAGTCAACTGCACCATGTGCAATTTTGTGTGTTTTTGTAGCCTATGTTTGTGTGGGATGTGTGATGTGATGGGTCGGACTGATAATGTAATTATGTTATTGCATTGTTACTATAATGTAATAATGTTACTGCATATCACACCATCTTTAAGGGAATTTATGGGAATTGGGAATTGAACTGAAGTAGTACTGCGATTTATTTCTATTATGACATTTACCTTTGCAAATCAAATTTTAGTTACTTTACCTTGTTAAAATTAAAATATGTAGGCTACTGGAAGGGTTAAAGCTAAAATAATTTATACTGACCCTGTGATGAAACACGTGGGACTTTAATTCCATCACAAGAGATATAAATGTCAATCTGCAGATAAATGTGAAAGTTGCAACATATGTGACCCTGGACCACAAAACCAGTCTTAAGTCGCTGGAATATATTTGTAGCAGTAGCCAAAAATACATTGTATGGCTCAAAATTATCATTTTTCTTTTATGCCAAAAATCATTAGGATATTAATTAAAGATCATGTTCCATGAAGATATTTTGTAAATTTCTTACCGTAAATATATCAAAACGTCATTTTTGATTAGTAATATGCATTGCTGAGAACTTCATTTGGACAACTTTAAAGGTGATTTTCTCAATATTTAGATTTTTTTGCACCCTCAGATTCCAGATTTTCAAATAGCTGTATCTCGGCCAAATATTGTCCGATCCTAACAAACCATACATCATTGGAAAGCTTATTTATTCAGCTTATTTATTTCAGATGATGAAAAATTGACACTTAAGACTGGTTTTGTGGTCCAGGGTCACATATGAAGTTTGCAACAAGAAACCTTTTAAATGATTGTTTTATGATCATAAAAGTTTTATGATTATTGTCAGTGGATATACAAAATGGTAAGTTCATTATTTAATGCAGTTATTGCAGTTACAATTGTACTAAATTAAAATTCATATATTTAATTAATACTGTAAAGCTGCTTTGACACAATCTGTATTGTAAAAGCACTATATAAATAATGGTGACTTGACTTGATATATTGTGCTGTAGCAGTTAATGAAATGGTCTCTAACATGGAAAGGAAGCAGAAAAAAACTACTGTAAAGATGGAAGTTGTTTCTACTTGTTTTGATGTATTATTGATTTTTTTAATTGTCTCACGTAAGTAGTATGTATGCTACACCAACCTTCAAAATAGATGATTTATGACTTAACCTTTTGATTAACCTTTTGACGAGCGCACCTGGGGTGACGTCATGTAATATGTCATCTGTTTGTAATATATCATGTTTATAGCTCGTTAACCGTGAAATGACCCCGATATTTACAACATCCGTGAACGAGCGACCTCTGTGATGTGAAATGTGTTTGCAATATATCATGTCATTAGGATTAATCTTATGACATCGGTTTGTAATATACGCTCAGGATGTCCGGTACGTGACATTAACTTAATAACATAACATAATATATCATGTTTATCTGTTGTGCGATATATTAATCTGACCTCCGGGGTTAAAACGAGAGAACGTTCACCTGTATGTAATATAGATGTCGGTCCTCCGGTACGCGTCCCGTGATCTGTTTAAATCGTGGTACGCGTGTGCTCTTAGCCTGGTGCCACACTAACGCAGAGGTTTTGGTCATCCTACACAGAGGTGCGAAAGAGATGTTGGTTTAAGAGATATTAAGAGATAAAAAAAATCTAAGTTACAAGTTATTGTTATGGTCATTTTAGATGTTTAAAATAAATGACATTCCTAAAGGAGTCAATATATGAGAAAAAAAATAACACACACACACAGAGACATGGTTGTATTTAAATCATTCTGTTGAAATGAAAATAAAGAAGCAAAATCTTAGCTTAATGAATAAAAATAAATAAATAAAATAGAAGAAACTTTGAGCTTAATGAAAAATGCCTTACATTTTTCAACGAGTCGTGATATTACATCTTTACACATTAGCCACAGATTTTCAGATACTTTTGCTGAATGAGAAAACCTCAGTCTCCTTCTCACAGGAGAAAGAAAGAAAGGAGGGTGAACGCAGACACACACACACACACACAGCTGTATTAGCTCAGACTGCTTCTTCTCAAAGGAAAAAGAAAGAAAGGAGGGTTAACAGGTCAAACAGACTCTCTCTCACAAACACACACACACACACACACACACACACATATACATACACACACCTTCTACTCCCAGGATAAGGGAGGATAGGGAAACGCAGTGGTGTGCTGCACATCATTGCTGTCACGACCTCTCTCTCTCTCTCTCTCTCTCTCTCACACTCACATGCACATTCAGTCGTCCTTCTCTTCTATTAAATGAAAATAAATAAATAAACTATGTGTCACACATGATATCAAACAAAGCAGAACATTTACTCAAGTTTTTAGTCGCCATTAAAAATGTCATACATTTTACCAGGACCAGGACGTCGAAATAAGTAAAGGGGTAAACATACTGTCACGGTCCTGTGCAGCGCACACACAATAGCCACACGAAGATGAAGGTTCAAAGGGAATAAGGTCTTTAATAGGATTCAGGATAAGGAGGTTCACACAGAGGGTAACATCAACAATAACCGACAACCAGAACTCAAAAGACAGGAAGTCATATAGGGCAGATAACGAGGGACAGACAGGTGGACACAATGAAGGTGATTAACTAATTAGACAATGAACTAATGAGAACAGGAACATAACCAAATATGGGCAAACAGGAAGGGAACACAGGCAGAGACAAAACTATAGTTCAGAGGGTTGTGACAGTTCGCCCCCCTCCCGGAAGGCGTGACCTCACGCCGTGGAACAAAGGGAGGGATGGTGGGGGACTGTGAAGGGCTGGCAGAAAGGCAGGCCGGCAGACAATACTGGAGGAGGTTCGGGCGGAGGGCGGACACCTGGGAGGAGGACGACTAACAGAGTCCAAGGTGGAGATGGAGGGAGGAGCCAGGACGGAGACAGGAGGGACCCAGGCCACAGTCGCGATGGTGGCCCATGGAGGAGCCGACGGAGGGAGGAGCCATGGTGGAGGAGTTAAAACAAATGTGATTTATTTATTAAAGTTATGTTTACAGACACGTACAAAGAAAATAGTGTTTCCACACCATCTTCAACTTGTAATGTATAACTTTATGTGCTCAAAACTGAAGGCAAGACTGAGGCCTTGTGTCACATGGTCTCTTTGTAGACAGACCAGAAAAAACTCTAAAGTACACCACAATCTATGTTTAAACACTCTTTTGACTTTGATTTAATTATCTTATACTGTATTTGTTTGTGTTCTGCAAACACTCGCGGCATGATTGACCAAAGTCTGAGAACAGTCTTCATCTAAAAAAAAAACTGTACAAAAACAATGACAAGGGTATAGACCATCAAAATCAACATTAAAACTTTAACAAAATTTTAGAAGAGAGGATTTCAGTATTAGGTATTTGTTATACTGATACATATTTTTGTTGTGTAAACATATTATGATATAAAAAACTATGTCTATAACCTTTTCAAGGCAATATAGTGTAATGTTATGGTTCTTAATTGTGATCGCATTACAAGAAGATGACATAGTCAAATCTGCCAAAGTGGACAAAACAGAAGAAATTTAGCACTCGGTAGATGTGATGAAAGTGAAAAAAAAGTGAAAGTGATGTGACGTGACGTGGCCAAGTATGGTTACCCATACTCAGAATTTGTGCTCTGCATTTAACCCATCCAAAGTGCACACACACAGCAGTGAACACACACCCGGAGCAGTGGGCAGCCATTTATGCTGCGGCGCCCGGGGAGCAGTTGGGGGTTCGGTGCCTTGCTCTATTAAGAGAGCGCTGAGAGAGCAGAGAGAGAGAGAGCTGTACACTCACTCCCCCTACAATTCCTGCCGGACTGGAGACTCGAACCCGCAACCTTTAGGTTACGAGTCCGACTCTCTAACCATTAGGCCACGACTTTTCAAACTTTTTCGTGGGGAAGTCGTGGTAGAGTACAGGTAGGCCTACTCTTTAATGTCAAGCAGAAATGTTGAAAGAAACGAGTTGTTGGTATGACAAATAAAATGTAAATATCATCATCTATCTAAACAAGAGGAATAAGAAAGGAGGAGTAAGGAAAGTAAATTTATAAGGAAAGTAAGGAAAGTAATTTATAATTCAACATTTACAAAAATATAGACAAATGACCCGAGCAGAATTGCAAGCTTTAAAGCAAGTTTATGCTTTAAAATCAGTAAGTGTTATACAAATGTTATACAAAAGATTTTGGGAAAAAGTTTGAAAAGCTTATATGAGACAATCTGAACCACTGACCTTCCTGAATAATGTCATTGTTTGTGTGTGTGTGGATTATTTTTTAAATAATCCAATTTTAAAAACACTGCAACAACCACATTTGTCAACATGATTTCTTTTGTAATATCATGCTTTGGCCTTACATTTACTAGGAATTGAATTGAATCTTCATAAACTTCATATGAAAAGTAAAGTCATATACTCAAAACACAGATCATATTAAAATGTAACATATTGTATATAGGTTTTAACGGTGTAGGAATTCGGACAGGACATCAGAAGTCTGGTGTGGTGTGCGCTTTTTCATTTAGCTTTTCAAGCACAATTAAATATTTCTCGGGAGATCCAAAAGATGATTTCATTCAAGCACTGTTTACGTCTCAGCGGGTATTCAAAGAATGCCCATCATGGTGACATGGAAAAGGGTTGGTGTCTGCTAAAGCCATAAACTCGCTCTTCAAAGACTGATCACGTGACCATCAGGTAAGATGCTATATCGTCATATGGTCTGCCTACATATATTTCTGAGTAGACAACCAATAGCATATTTTCAGCTAAGGGTATGTTTCACCCTGATGATAAAGAGCGTTCAGAATTAGATTTTAGCAACAGGATGTCAGATTGACCGCGGGCTCACCTCAGTCATAATATAAGACATAGAAACTTTTTATTTAACCTTTTAACGAGTAACATGTTTTGAAATAAAATAAATATTAAATTTTTTAAAAGATAAAACTCAAATAAGAAATCAATGGCTCAGTGTTTGACGCAAGAGATACGTCAGAGCTGTGACAAACACCCAGATGCCTTCACATATGGAGCCTTTTTAAAATATTTGTGGTTTATTTTTTTTAAACATACAGAAAGACTTTGGCAAAATGTTTTATTGCATGTGTGAGGGGATTAAAACATTGAAGATGATACTTAAAATAAGAAACTTTTAAAGATGAAGTGTTTGATGAGGAATAAATCTAATATAGATTATAGTTTAGTTGAAATTTAAGCAAAAACCACAGGATTCTATCAAATGTTTATTTAAAGTCTTACGATTAGGCTTTGAAATCATTAACACGGGCATAACATCACTTCGAAGAAAAAGAAAGGTTAACAGAATATCATCTCAGATCATCTGGTGTGTAACTCGACCCTCACCACCCCTTCTCTGTGACGGTCTGAAGCAGACCCTCAGTTTCACATTGGAGATTACCCTAAAGAGGAGCTGCGAGTTTTGTTTATATTTAATATTTTTTATAACTTCAGCTTTTTTGTTGTATTTTATTTTATTTTTGGGAACATTTCATTCACAGAATGGACATCATTTGTGTAAAGATCCACCTCTAAGCACTAAATGTAAGGCATCATTTTTCATATTTATTGCGACCAAAAACTATTTAAAATGTTTATTTTATACAGTATGCTACATATAATAACAGTTTTATTTACTGTCATCTTCTTTTTAAAGAAGAGAATGATGCCTTTTATAAAGTCAACGAATGTTGAATACATGTTTAAATTTTATGATAAATGATTTGTTTCAGAAACATGTTACTATGCTGTCATATATATTTTATAATCCTATTTAAAATAGAGATAAGTCTCTCTTTAGCTTGAAATGTTTATGTATATTCGTGCTTGTTTATATGACTTATCTGGACCCACATTTTGTATGACATAGGTATTACATTGATATAAGAACGTAAATATGGTAATTAAGATTACAAACAATATTTTATTAAAAATGGAAACATGCTGTCATATTTGTTTGATGGTTAGGCATGCAGTTTGTACAGTACACAATCATTACGACAATGGAATGTCCCCAGAAAACATAAAATGTGTGTGTGTGTGTGTGTGTGTGTGTGTGTGTGTGTGTCAGCTCAGACTGACATTTCACTCCTGTGAGTGCAAAGAGTGCGAATCAGGATTTAATTTTCCAACTTACATTTTGTAAACATTTCATTAGAGGTATGAACATCATTCGTCCCGTAATAATGTAAAGCGTTTTTATTGTCAGCTGAAGCTAAATTATTATTTTATACCGTATGTTTTATATATATATATATATATATATATATATATATATATATATATATATATATATAAAATCACATTTTTTATCACCTTCTTTATAAGCAGAGAATTATGTTTTATAAGTTCAGTGAACTTAAATGTTGAATACTTTAAAAAAAAAAAAAAATTTAGTAACATGTTTGTTATGACATAAAATATTATATTTTATTATCATATTATTTAACCCTCTGGGGGTCTGAGGGGTTTGAGCCTGAATAAGTTTTGACATTTGTGTTTTTAATATCTTAAAACATATTAATGTTCAAAGTCTGATTATAGTGTATTTAGCACAAACTGGCTACAATAATATCTGAGCAGCATTGCACATATTTGTGTTTATGCATGGTTAATGAAAAAAATATTGTTTGAAATGTATGATAAACGGTTTGCCTTTCTTTTAGTAACATGCTAGTAAAATGCTGTCATATATAATTCTATTTTATTACCATATACTTTAAAATAGAGTCTCATTTTAGCTTGTAATGTTTGTGTGTGTGTGTATGTGTGTGTGTGTGTGTTTGTTTATATGATTTAACGGAAAACAAATTTTAATAATGACATGGTTATTACACCGATATAACAATGTAAATGTATTTATGATTAAATTTCTTGAGTTGTCATAATTGAGATAGCTTGCAATCAATATTCTATCAAAATAGGAATGTATGCAGAAATGTTTGTATGATGGTAGGTGTACAGTTTGTACAGTAAAATATAAATAAATTAATATTACGCCTATATGGAGTACCCTGCAAGTCAGATATCTAGTAATACTCCAAATAGACAACCCCCGGATCATAACAGCTTTTTACATGGTAAATTATACTAAATGATATCCATGAAAATATAAAATGCAGAAGGTTTACTGTGATGGGTAGGTTAAGGGGATTAAATTCATTAATATAATGTAAATATGAATATTGAAGGTTCTAAATATAATGTAAAAACTTTAATTGTCTGTGATACAAATACAAATATACATATAAATGTGAATTAAAATGAATTATGTCTACGAAAAGACTCCGTAAAACGTTCCCGGACATGTCAGGGCCCCCAATAGCCCTAATATTTTGGCCTGTTAAAATATATATCCATACATACATATACATATATACACATATATATATATATATATATTCCCCCTTTACTTATTTGGATGTCCTGGTCCTGGTAAAATGTATGACATTTTTAATGGCGACTAAAAACTTGTGTAAATGTTCTGCTTTGTTTGATAACACGTGTGACACAATTTATTTATTTATTTTCATTTAATAGAAGAGAAGGACGACTGAATGTGCATGTGAGTGAGAGAGAGGTCGTGACAGCAATGATGTGCAGCACACCGCTGCGTTTCCCTGTCCTCCCTTATCCTGGGAGAAGAAGGTGTGTGTGTGTGTGTGAGAGAGAGAGTCTGTTTGACCTGTTAACCCTCCTTTCTTTCTTTTTTCTTTGAGAAGAAGCAGTCTGAGCTAATACAGCTGTGTGTGTGTGTGTGTATGTCTGCGTTCACCCTCCTTTCTTTCTTTCTCCTGTGAGAAGGAGACTGAGGTTTTCTCATTCAGCAAAACTATCTGAGAATCTGTGGCTAATGTGTAAAGATGTAATATCACGACTCGTTGAAAAATGTAAGGCATTTTTCATTAAGCTCAAAGTTTCTTCTTTTATTTTATTTATTTATTTTTATTCATTAAGCTAAGATTTTGATTGTTTATGTTCATTTCAGTAGAATGATTTGAATACAACCCTGTCTGTGTGTGTGTGTGTGTGTGTGTGTGTGTTATTTTCTTCTCATATATTGACTCCTTTAGCAATGTCATTTATTTTACACATCTAAAATGACCATAACAATAACTTGTAGCTTAAATTTTTTATCTCTTAATATCTCTTAAACCAACATCTCTTTCGCACCTCTGTGTAGGATGACCAAAACTTCTGCGCTAGTGTGGCACCAGGCTAAGAGCACACGCGTACCACGATTTAAACAGATCACGGGACGCGTACCGGAGGACCGACATCTATATTACATACAGGTGAACGTTCTCTCGTTTTAACCCCGGAGGTCAGATTAATATATCGCACAACAGATAAACATGATATATTATGTTATGTTATTAAGTTAATGTCACGTACCGGACATCCTGAGCGTATATTACAAACCGATGTAATAAGATTAATTCTAATGACATGATATATTGCAAACACATTTCACATCACAGAGGTCGTTCGTTCACGGATGTTGTAAATATCGGGGTCATTTCACGGTTAACGAGCTATAAACATGATAATACAAACAGATGACATATTACATGACGTCACCCCAGGTGCGCTCGTAAAAAGGTCAAAAGGTTAATCCCTATGGAATGAGGTCAAAGGTCAAAGTCATAAATCGTCCTAAAAGGTCAAAAGGTTAATCCCTATGGAATGAGGTCAAAGGTCAAAGTCATAAATCATCTATTTTGAAGCTTGGTGTAGCATACTTACTACTACTGGTCTATCATAAGCATGCATAAAACAGGATACAATACACAAGAACATATACAAGAACAGTAATGATATACACAATGACCTGAAGGATATGTGTGTTCATTCACTGAAAGGTTTTTCTATGAATTAATTAGAGAAGAGTCCATTTTCCTAAGGGGAAATGAAGTGAGTGTTGCTCTACCCGCATTCCTTTGAGCAAGAAAACTTGTGTTATCAGATTGGTTTCCATGGAACTAGAGGCCTGTTCTGCCTTTCTTAGGTGTAAGATGCATTTCGGGGGAAGGGTCCACAGACCCTCATAGTTGGCCCTTTGGTTGGGTGAGGGGGCATAAGAGATTATTTGTTAAATATAACAAATAGTTGTGTGTCTAATCGGTCCAAACGCTACATAGATGTCTTTTAATGAATATTTGGCAGTTTAGATCTGAGCAATAGTATTGTTTGATAGGATTGTGAAATATGTCTGTTTTTGCTCAGTTTATAAAAAATTGGATTCAATGATTATCACTGCCAAATGACAAAAATGAAAGGTTTTTAAGACTTGGATCAGGTAGCTGACCTGCAAGCGTAACTGATAAGACAGTGAGGACCAAATTGACTTTACAAAAAGGTCCTGAGAATTTGCTTCTGAATATGCTGTTAATTTAGTCAGAGTACTGTAATACGGTAAGATAAGTGAGAAGATGTGCATTAAAATAATAATTAGGCATTATGATTAAGAGTAATGTCATGATATAAAAATACATGCATGACAAGAAGTAAACAAGTAAGTTCTATTTTTGAAGTTATACACTTTGATACTTACTATGTCATTTCGACCAAATGTTGACAAGTTTAGGTTTATGTTCAATTATTTTAAACAGTGCTGTATGTGGGCTATGATGATTGCAAATGGATCTGTGGTGAGAGCAAAAATTAATAAAAGGGCTATTAAGTAAGAATTAGGAACTATTCTAGATTTTAGTGGAAATATTGATTGTTCTCTTTTATTTCTAGTTTTAAAGATGGCTTAATCTGGGTCTTACTTAATTATGGGTTATTTTAAGTTAGACTACCAGTTTGTTTTGAACCCCAACATGGTTTCTAATGGGGGAATGAATGAGTGGATTCACAATCCCTCTTCTTGCTCTATGCAATGGATTGGCAATAATAGTTTTTGTAAAACCAGTCCTAGTGTCTAGGTTATGGACAATGTCTGTATTTGGTATCTGTGAGGTGACTGAGGGTCCAACCCATGTCATGAATGCAATAACGGTATTTATTCATTTAGCCCGGCTTCCAGAGAAAAATATGTATTTTTCTTGTTATCAGTTCATTTTCTGATATGACCAAATTAACCAAAAGCCATTATGGCTATATAAAACCAGTGTTGGGTGTAACGTGCTACTAAGTAACGCGTTACTGTAATTAAATTACTTATCCACTGAAAAAGTAAAGTAAGGGATTACTGCTCATTTTTAGGTAATTTAATTACAGTTACTTATAAAGTACTTGCGTTACATACAGTAAACAATTTCAACAGTTCTAAAATCAATATTGAATTTGAAATCTAAATTTACCATCTAAAGATAAAATTGAATGCAGTGTCTTTAACCCTCTGCGCGCCAGTGCGTTCACTTTCAGTTTTTCCTGATTCACAGAGAAACCTTAAATACTCAGATACTGATAAAACTAAAATCAGTCGAATCTAAAAAGGGCCTACTTTTATTTGTGTACACTGACAATAACAACAAAACATTGTGCTTTTGCAAAATAAACAAAACAAATAGGGTGCACTTTCTGCCGTCTAGGTCTCCGTGAGCAACTTTCTACGCATCACAAACTCAGCGAATATTTGACACAGAGACATGAGAAATATGTCTATAGAAAGCTTGTGTGTCTACTTTTAAATGAACGAATTCAAGTCGAAAACGAATATTTTTCTAATTTGAGTGGCACGGGTAGGTTTCCGCAGGAAATTTGAGCATGGCACTGCGTCATTATGTCACGTCTGTAAACATGAAGAAGTTTGCCCGGCTACTAGGCTATGGCACGTGAGGATCCTGCAGGTGGTGGATCATTTATAGCCTTTTCTCACAGCAGCTCGAATAATTAAACTTATCATTTTGATGGCGGATTGTAATCCAGAAAGGATTCTGTGTTTATGAAACACATGTGAATGAAATTGAATTATATTCCAGTTTTAAATGTGGTTCTGATTACAGATAGACAACGTGGGATTACACAAGTTTTTGAATTTTAAATAGAGCTAGTTTGAAGGAAGATTAATTTGCTTTTTGGATTAAAAAAAAGAAATTTGAATGGTATGACAATTAGATATTAGACTGTACAGAAATTGAAATCTACACGCTAATACTATACTCATAGTCACGCAATGCTGATGTTGTTAACATTAATAATTTGAGAACAAAGTATAATAATAATACTTTGCAGTTAGATGTGATATGAGCTAACTGATCTTTAGATTTAATCACTGTTGGTAGCGCAATTTATTGTAATGCTTTTTTCCTCAGTTGGGCAGAACAAATGTGGCAGACTTGTTACTTGTTCAGATGGCAAATTACGGTGAAAATTCTGATTTGGGCAGAGGCGGATAAAGTACACAACTTCCTTACTTGAGTGAAAGTACAGATACTACTGGTCAAATACTACTCCACTAAAAGTGAAAGTTGTAAAGACAGATTTTTACTTAAGTAAAAGTATGGAAGTACATGTTTTTAAAAGTACTTAAGTATCAAAAGTAAAAAGTAAATGCATTGTTTTATTGTCGCATTGTTGTATACTTACAATACCTTATGCTACTGAGGCAACCTACTGAATACACTGATTAGCTTGTATTATCTTTGAAATTAAGAGCTTTTATGTTACAAAACCTATTGAAATGGAACAACTGAATGAAGACAATCATCCTACAACTACATTGAACTCATTTTAATACTTGTTACAAAAAAGTTACAAAGTTCTTTTTCAAAGAGATATTGAAGTCTATAATATGGTTCATTTTAGGCAAACAAAGCAAACATTAAAAAGAAAACAAATCTTTAGTCTTTTCAGAAAACTGGAACATACTCTCTCAGTATGACCATTGGTGTGCACGTTGCGCCAAAGAACAGTCTTTTTGAATTTTGCCGTCAACTGATCAGTGTTCATAAAATGCTCAGAAATCAGCAGGCCCGTCGCTAGTGGGGTGAACGGTGGTGACGATTCTAGGGGCCCACGGCTGAGAGGGGGCCCCCGGCGATCTCAACCGACTGGCTGAAGCCAGCCTAAAAAGACGCTCAGGACAGTTGATGGGCCACTGCTGCGCGTCGTCACGAAAGCTTACCGTTTGCGCGTTTTTAAGCCTTGCCAATTTAAACATTCAAAAGAGTTTAAAGCATTCAAACACAAGACGCGGAAAAGCTCAACTGAGTACTCGCGCGCTGTGTTCAGTGCCCACGCAGAGAGCCGCGTCTCACGGACAGCAACACCGAACCCAGCTCTCCTTCACGTCCTCCTGCACCTGAACGAACAAATGCAAATCGCAGTTTACACATGCAAACAGAAAATGATGTGAAAGAGCCCAATTCAGCACCCGCGCGCGATGTTCTGTGCGCACAGCGCGCACGCAGAGAGACGCGAGTCAAAGCGCTTCAACATCGAATTAGCCTCTTCTTGCTCTTGTCCCGACATATACATACAAAATTATGTCAAAATACCGGTCTTGGAGAGCATCCTCGAAAAAACTGCCGGTTATTTCTAAAGTGAAAGTAAACAGTGGGGAAAGAAATTAGATGTGCATCATTATAATGGATGCATTGTCTCTTAAAGTGACCGCACCTAATTTACTATCTGCTGTCGGTGTCCTTAATGTTAATACAAGAAAATTAAAGAAAAGAAAAAAAATCACTCACTGCTCTTGACTGAATTACTTTGTAGTTTTAACAAGAATTAATCCACAAACCAAAAATTATTCAGACAGCAGATATAATATATTTTTATTTTTTTTACTAGTGGGTTCAGGACACTGTAGTTCATTTATGTAAGTGAGTATAGTAAAATAAAGTAAACTGTGACATACCCAAAAAATCTTCATACAGTGGACTACAAGTAAAATTGATAAAAAAAAAAAAAAAAAATTGGGACCAAAAATTGTTTAGACAATTTCACCTGACCATGTTTTGCTTAAGTGTTTTTTCTTTAATTGCTAATGTGACCTTTTTACACCACAGACTGAACAAAATTAAGCATTATTTGGTAATTGGTCAACAATGTATTGATAGTTGTGTAAATATTGTCATACTAACAGTTTTCTGGATTTTTGGTTGATTGTAATCCATTACATACCTTTCTGTCAAAGTTATCTGACATTATCAAGATGAATTTGTTCTGACACAGTTTACCTCTGAGTTCTTGTCATATTTTATTACCAGTTTCGAAACTATAGCGAATACACTGTGATAGTGTGAGAAATGTGTCTGAATAAATTTTGGTTTGGCTGTGTATTTCATTTTTACAGTGAAGACTCTGCAGTGCTATTTTACATTTGATTATTCGGTTTATGTACCTGGACACCTACAAACTTGAAAAAAACTTAAATATTGTGAAAATAGCACAAATAACTAAATAGAACAAGCATACAATTAAACAATTTCAAACAGGGCCCACAGGTACAACCTGCCCCGGGGCCCCGCAGACCCCAGCTACGGCCCTGGAAATCAGTGAACTTCACAACATGTGGCTAGGGTTGGGTATTGTTTGAATTTTATCCATTCCGAGTCTGATTCTGCTTATTGATTTCAATTCTTATTGATTCCCAGTTTAGATTCTAAAGTTTTCATTTAGCCTACTTTTTGATCATTTGTTTGCAAAAAATATATGTATTTATGTGCAGTGTTTTGACAATAAAATAATGTTCAGATTTGTATACTTCTCTGACCAGTTTTTAGCAGCAGTTTACCAGTAAAGTGAGGGCAGCCATTTTTGACAGATACATCAGCCTACCATTTGTATTGCCATAGTTTAACTACAAAAATTAAACTATAGTTACAATGAAACTATGGTAAATTTGTGGTGACTGAAGTTTTACTACAAATAGCATAATTATGGTTACTATAGTGAGATAATAGTAAATTTGTGCATACTGTGATTTTACTGCAAATACCATAGTTATGGTTACTATAGTAAAAACATGGTTAATTTTCCAAAGGGCTTTAATGAGTTAACACATGCAATAGTTACAATAGTTTAGTGGGGAAGATCCCGAGGTTGCCAGATTTGCGTAAAAAAAGTCAGCTAAATGTCCATTCAAAGCTAGGCGGAAACCTGCAGGCTTAGAAATACTGTAAGACTTGGCAACACAGGAAGGTCCTGGCAGATCGCAGGCCGGATTTTCACAGAAAAAAGGGTTCAGTGAATCTGAAAATGCACACACTGTAAAAACTGCTATATATAACGACTTTCTACTTGGGGCCCTTTATATAAATGTAGTTGAGTAAAAAGTACGATATTTGTCTTTCAAATGTAGTGAAGTTAAAGTCGCAAGTTTCCAGAAAAAAATAATACTCAAGCAATGTACAGATACTCAAAAAGTGTACTTAAGTACAATACTCAAGTAAATTTACTTCGTTACTGTCCACCTCTGGATTTGGATCATATATTTCAAGACATAGGCAGTAAATATCCACACCAGTGCAGTGACTGACAACTACACATTCACCTCAAAACATCAGATTCATCCGCGCTGGAGCCGTGCCGGAACACCGGATCACAACCCCGCGCACTGAAGATAATTTCGCAAGAAACTGCAATTCCAGGTTTTCAAACATAGAGGGCGACAAAGAGGTAAAAGTTACGGACTGCAGCTTTAACTTTTCTTAAGCTTTTTTGTTATTCAGATATTTTGTTATTCAGAGTATTTCTATTTGTTAACCAAAGAAGGTTACATTTTTTTTTAATAAAAATGTTTATGTATTACAGTTGTTTTAAAGCTAAAAGGCTAAACTATTCTATGTTTGACTCAAATTGAAAGAATCAAGAGTTTAATTTCTATTAAGGTTTATAGGGATTTTAAGATGTAGCCTAATTAGCAATTTGAATAATTAAGTTACTTATTGAGTAACTAAGTTACTTTTCAGACAGAGTAATTAGTAATTTAAATACAATATTGATGATGTAATTAGTAATAGTAATTAATTACTTTTTGAAAGAAACTTACCCAATACTGTATAAGACAGGTAAAGACACTCGTCTAAGGCCATGAAGGCCACCAATGCACTACATGCTCTGTAAAATATTCAGTTCCAGTTTAGTCCTTAAAGGGAAAAGATATTTAATTGTGCTTGCAGGGGTTGTGAGAGGCTGTAGACTGATGGAAGAATTGTTTAAGGCATTGAAGAAGCATAATCACAGGATTTGAGAAATATGTGCCATATGTTTTTGGGCTAATTTTGTAATGTTTTGTTACAAAATGACATTGCTATGCTACTACCTAACAAATCCATTATCAAGATGGAATAACTACACGACCAGGGTGCGAACTACGGGGGAGCTAGGGGGAGCTCGGCTCCCCTTAATAAGACATGGGCTCCCCTGAAAACGTGATTTGTGAAATTTTGGGGGGTCTCAAAAAATATTGACAATGTGTTATTTTGACGTGCAATTTCAGTTTTGTCTAATGTGATCATGTGTAAAATTGCAAAAATATTCATTCATGCATGACGGCGATTTAAACCTAATTCGCTTCAATAAAGATAACTATACATGCTATTCTTGTCATGAGCATCAAGGTGTGGGGGCGCTGCGGTGCAAATTCATTCATTCATGTACGTATCTTTCTGTTAGCTGTTATGCATTTACCCCCCCCGTTTTAAAAAAAACCCAAAAAAAAAAACAAGTGGGCTCCCCCAAAGTCCACGGTATAGTTCGAACACTGTACACGACCATCTCGAAAGTAAATGTTATAGCCCCACCTCGATGGTCTATAATGTCACTGCGTGGATGCATTTGAATGTGTTTCACTTGTGTTTAGAGATTAT
The DNA here is from genome assembly GCA_039654775.1 of Spinibarbus caldwelli. Lineage (NCBI taxonomy): Eukaryota > Metazoa > Chordata > Actinopteri > Cypriniformes > Cyprinidae > Spinibarbus > Spinibarbus caldwelli. Next base: position 11,268,958 of record CM077230.1, on the reverse strand, counting down.
TGCCAGTAAGAAAACTACGATGCAAGAACCTCAGACGGTTGATTATCTATTGTGGAAAGATTTCTGAACTCATCAAGTTTACATGTGGCCGCAGGTATCTGATGTTTTTATGGGAGACTAATGGTTTGATAGGGAAAAACAATTTCTTCAGTTTTTAAGGCCCATTATTTTGGTTCAAGAATTAAGACATTTGCATTATAGGTCGAGTTTAGGTCATTGTTTGTTCCATAAGATAGTCCATGCTGTTGGCCCTGAGTGGTACCCCACTGATAAGTCTAAACAGTGTGACTGTTCTGACTAAAAGTAATGTAACGCTAATATGACTGCTTCCACAGAGTATTACTCTCAATTGAAATCCCAGCGGGCTAACGAGAAGTATATTAATGATTTCTTGAGGCAGGTTAAGACTACTGAGGTGTTTGCAGGACATGAATATTTGAATTCTTTGTGGCTTTGATAGACAGGGTCCAAGTTTTGGTCAGATCCTAAAGAACCCACTGCTTTAGTGTTAGCATGGAGGTTTGCATTTACGGTAGGAGCAATTTTTAACAGATGTGACAGATTCTGTAGAAGAATTTGTGGAAGAAGCCTGGAACGATTTTGTTGCAGCATCAAGAGGATGTGATTATGGGAGTAATAAAATGTGTAGTACGCCTTTGGAGAATTCGTAGGACTGGTTGTCTTATGCTTACTTGTGGATGTTGGTCAGCTGTTGTCTGTCTTATGTTTTTAAATCTGCCTGCAGGACTGTGAATCCGATGGAGGAGGAGATGCGACTACTGAAGCTGACAAACAGCCTGCAACAGCTGACGAAGGATGACGTCAACGCCCTGTTGTGAGTGGAAGGGGTAGGAGAGCCCCTCCCATGGGGCCTGGATTTATAGTATCCAGCATGTCCATGATGGGGTGAAGAGACAATTGTGAACCGTCAGGGGATCATGCGTCACCACTCCACCTTCCGTAGTGACCTCACTTGGTAGACCAGACGTGGGGTATTGGACCCCACACCGGTCTAAAACAGGGGACTGAAGGAGTGGATCGCAGATCTACAATGGCCTTCATAATAATATTAATTATAATATTTCTTGAATAATTATTAATCAAAGTTACATTTATGCATGTTAGAGAATAAGTTGAATATGGCTGTAGTCTGCCTTTTTACTCTCTAAGAAGCTGCTCTCATTGTGTGTGTGACCATACCTGATAAGGTTTAGGGCTGAAGCAACCTTGAAGTAAGGATAAGTGTTTCTCTGAGAATGTGTGTTAGTGTAAGGATTTTATTAGCTTTTATTTCAGCTTTTAGGGAAATAGGGTCTTAAAGACTCAAGGTTGATTTGATTGAATTGATGTTAATTCAAAACTTATAATTTATACATTATTAATGATTCATCCAGCGAACGTTAAAATCAGTATATCTTAACAATTTTGTTTATCTTACTTCATGGCCAACAATAAAACAAACAAAATAGTAATTTATCAATTTTGAGCAAGGTAGCAAAGGATCACAGCTCAAGGCAGTAACTGATCAAATACAAAACACAAACATTGCTCTGTAAAATGAAACAAATTTATTTTGCTATTCTACTGTACAGTACTAAACTAAAACACACACACACACACACACACACACACACATACAAACGTTTTAGGGAATGAGTTATTTCAATTTGAAGAAAGTTCTCACACTTCTAATATCTGCGACTAGATATTTAAATTCAGCCTCAGGAAAACCACAAGCAAAGAACTTTACTATCTTGACTTTCAAAGGTTACTTCGACCAGTTTCCAGGAAAATGGAGATTTGTTTGTTTACTTGCGTTTGAGTTTGACAGATGATCTCCGGTTTCGCTTCCCGTTTCTGGTTGGGGAACCCTGGGGCTGATTGGCTGCTGATGTGTCGTTGTTGAGTGACATCACTCGGGGAATTCCTCTTGTGATTGGCGGTTGCCTGGTTCCTTGAGAGAGACCACACTTGAAGTTCTTCTCTGAGTTTTGCGTGGTTTCAGGCTTTGAAGGTTCTTCGGTAAGAAGTTTGACGGAAGGGTTGAGTTTTGTATGTCTCAATCGCTTGAGGTTGCAGCATGTGAGCACAAGGGTTTGCGCAATCAAACGACGGTGAAAGAACAAAGAATCCGTTCGGACATTGGGGTTTTGACAGAACTGAGTTTGCTCCTCCCACGGCGACTGTCCCAATCAAATCATCCCTGTAGGGTGGAGCCCCGCCCCGTACCGTTTCTCTTTGGACACAAAAGTTAATTTAATCTGTGATCTCCCATGTGGGGAACATCTCTGGAGTTTTAATAAATGATGTTTTATTAACAAAGTTCGGGAGGAGCACGTCAGATACTTAGCCTAATATAACACATGTGGTACGCAATCAATTTAATCAATGTACGGATTTAAATACAGCTGACATACCTCAATTTATTTGACGGTTAATCAGCATTCGGTTTGCACCTTTTGCCATTACATCACAGACTCAACTTTTCCCCGTCCAAACAACGAGACCTATAATGGGGATTTTTTCGGATCCTCCGGCCAATCTGCCGGCCCCAGGATCGGTTGTTCTCTGCCAGACACGGCCGCCGAGCTCCAGGCTTCGCCGCGGCCGCTGCTCGCTGCTCTCTGGTCGACCAGCCACACGCTCTCCACAACGCCGAGGCTTAACCTCGCCTCCACCGGCGTCACATCCATCCTCTTATCATTCGGATGCACGGATATCATCCGTGCCAACAATTCCTCCGATCGGAAAGTGGATCGTATTTAAGCCTGAGGCAAATGCTGATTAATTCCGACGCACCGTCCTCGCGGAGGGTAAACAAAGCGAATTTGCACAATTTATTCGTCATCCCGCAAACCAGCCAACCTCACTCTTAAATCCACTGCAGCAAAGCCTCACTCACTTCCCGATTCGGCTCAGCCTTCACCGCGGCTCTCCCGGCCGCAGCACTGTATGCAGCCGGGCCTCTAGCTTCTGTTTCCAGATGCTAGCGCAAGGCGGCCTCCACTAGAGGCGCAGACCACCAGTGTTGTCAAATAATTTTCAGGTAACATCGCTAAAGGCAGGTAATTAGTTGCTAAAAGTGTTAAAGGATGTCGCGACATCATTGAATGTTAATGTCATTACGTAAACACGATGCAAAGTGCCTAGAATACACACTGGAATTACTCAAACTTTCCGTATTTTTCACTAGCGTTTTTACCTGTATTTAATTTACACACTGCATTTTGATAAACAGATAGTTAAGATGGATAAGATTAATTTTTGTTTTGTGGATAAAACCAACAGTAGAAGAGGAAAGTTTCACTGTTGATCACAGTGGACCAACAGTAAATAATTAACAATCATAGGTACAAACCAAAAATTAAGGTGCATCATTAATAAACAATTATTAAACAAGTGCAACCTGCAACTTAATTCATATGTGAAGTGCGTACTGCTAGGCACCTCTCCGAGTGTCTAACGTTAAAAGCCAATATGCCGCTCGGCTGGCTAGCTGTTTCAATATTTTTTCTTCCTTGCATGGTTAGAAGGAAGAAAGAAGAGAGAAAAAAAAAAAAAACGCATGCCTTTTATCACTTTACCACTTTTTAAAGGTTGCCAAATAATTTTTATATAAAAATCGCTACATTTGTTGCTAGTTGCTCGAAAAACAAGTTGCTAGGGTAGTGCAACAAAAATGGCTAAATCGGCAACACTGCAGGCTACCTGGACATTCCAGCATGTCTCACTAAAATTCACAAACCATATTTCCTTGGCCTACAGCTACAGCAGCAGAAGCAAGCACGAGGCTGCCTCCGCTTGCAACACAGGCCCACACATCTCAGTCTTTTCCCTCCCGCTACTAATAACCCCTTTTTTCCTTTTCAGTGGCCTCCAGCTCCCGTAGCAGACACTAGCGTGAGGCTACCTCCACTAGCAGAGCAGGCTACACAAGTTCTTCAGGACTCCCTTCCTGTGGCCTACAGCTACAGCAGGCGAAGCAAGCACGAGGCTGACTCCGCTCGCAACACAGACCCACACATCTTTATTTTACTCCTTTTTCTCTTATGCTTCTATCAGTTTCCCACCTCAAGCCCCAATGTATTAAACAATATAATGTCCATACACGTTACATCAACAACCTACAGAGGGCTCCAATGGCCCGACAATCGTCTACATGTCACCGTGCGATCTAATCCTCGTTCGGCTAAACATTTAATTCAAATGTCCACTTAATCTTTAATATTTGCCCATTTCTTTACGATAGAAATGCCGCAACAATCGTAAATTATTGGATGTGGACATCAAAAGTAGCCATTTTTCTGAGTTCTTCATTACATTCAGCCGTTTCACTGAAATAATCTGTTCAGCTTCCCCTATAGGCGGCGCAAATTAAACGAGCGTTCATGATCAGGCCTTTTGATGACCGCCGTCTCAGCATTGGAGTGGCTGCTAGGAAAGTTCTGGGGTAAGAAACGCCTTCTAATTGATCAGTCTTCTCCACATAACTCAGTTTCAATTTGCTCATTGGATTTGCTCATTGGATTTGTCTTACAGTCACGCAAGTAATCATCATAGCATCAACCCCTTTTAGACGACTCAAATTATACTGAGTACTGAACTCCCTGTCAGGTGCTGCAATAGCGCTCCCGGTGGAGCAAATATGTCTCTCTGTCGACTACTGGCGAGGCTCACCCATCCGACGCCGTGAGTAGCGAACTCTCGTCAGATGCCGCGAGAGCTTCCTGGTCGAGCAAACCTTGCTTTTCCGTCCGACTACCGGCGAAGCTTACACGTCCGATGCCACAAGCGCGGAAACCCCGTTAGATGCCGCGTGAGCCTTCCCGGTTGAGTGAATGTTGCCTTTCAACTACCGGCGAGGCTTACCTGTCTGATGCTGTGAGTATTGAACTCCCATCAGATGCCGCAAAAGCCTCCCAGCCCAGCAATCGTACCTTTTTTGTCCTACGGTTCTCCCATTCCTTAACTTTTCCATCCTACGTTCGGCGAGGATTACCCGTCCGATGCCACAAGTATTGAACTCCCGTCAAATGCTACAACAGCCTCCTGCCAAGCAAACCTTGGCCTTTCAGTCCGTCTACCGGTGAGGCTTAACCATCCGATGCAGTGAATATTGAACCCCTGTCGGATGCTTCGAGAGCCTCCCGGTCGAGCAAACCTTGCCTTTTTTCCGTCCGACTACCAGCAAAGCTTATCCGTCCGATGCAGTGAGTATTGAACTCCCGTCGAATGTGGCAAGAGCTTCAGGACATGTTTTTCTTTCAACTACCGGTAATGCTTACCTGCTCGGGCCGTGAGTATTGAACTCCTGTCGAATGCTACAACAGCCTTCCGGTCGAGCAAAACTTGCCTCCCGTCTGACTACCAGTGAAGCTTACCCGCTCGCGCCACGAGTATCGAACCCTCGTCGAACACTACAACAGCCGTCCGGTCAAGCAATCTTGGCTTTCCAGTCTGCCTACCGGCAAGGCTTAACCATCCGATGCAGCGAGTATTGATCTCCTGTCGGATGCCGTGAGAGCCTCCCGGCCAGACAACCTTACCTTTTCAAGTCCCCCGCTTGGCGAGGCTCACCCGTCCGACACCGTGAGTCTTCATCTCCCGTCGGACGTTGGCAAGAGCCTCCCAGCCAAACAACTTACCTTTTCCATCCTGCGGCCAGAGAAACTTACCCAGTATCCATCTCCAGTCGGATGACGGTGAGAGCTTCCCGGCCACTCATCTTCACCTTTCTGTCTTTACCTGTCCGACACAGTGAGTATTGATCTCCCGACGGACGCCGGCGAGAGCACTCCCAGCCAGACAACCTTACCTTTTCAAGTACCTCGCTTGGCGAAGCTTGCCCGCCTGACACAGTGAGTATTGATCTCCTGTCGGACGTCGGCAATAGCCTCCCAGCCAGACACACTTACCTTTTCCGTCCGCTTGCGCCACAATATCGAACCCCCGTCAAACGCTACATACCTGTTCGGTCAAGCAATCTTGGCTTTTCAGTCCACCTACCGGCAAGACTTAACCATCCGACACGCGAGTATTGATCTCCCGTCGGATGTCTCGAGAGCCTCCCAGCCAGACAAACTTACCTTTTCCTTCTACGGTCAGCGAGGCTAACCCATCCAACGGGTGAGCACGACCACCAGTTGGATGACGGCAAGAGCTTCCCGACCACACAACTTTACCTTTCCGTCTTTACCTGTCCAACACAGTGAGTCTTGATCTCCTGACGGACGCTGGCGAGAGCACTCCCGGCCAGACAACCTTACCTTTTCAAGTCCCACGCTTGGCGATGCTTACCCATCCGACACAGTGAGTATTGTGCTCCCGTCGGGCGTCGGCGAGAGCCTTCCAGCCACCCACCCTAACTTTCCGTCCGATGGGCAGCAAGGCCCAGCCGTCAGTCTCTACAGGTCTCGTCCACCTGCCGAACACTGACCAAACCCTCTCTACTAAATCCTCAAATCTTTTCCCCCCGCCTGGCGAGGCTTACCCGTTCGATGTCCTGAGTCTCGATCTCCCATCGGATGCTGCGAGAGCCCTCCCAGTTCTGGGTTTTCTTTTCTCCCTACCCGCCCGGCAAGGCTTACCCGGCTGATGCAGTGAGTCTTGATCTCGCGTCAGATGTTGGCGAGAGTTCTCCCGGCTGGGCTCCTATACTTGGAGCCCGCATGTGAGGCTCATCCATTCGATGCCGTGAGTATTGAGTTCCCGTCGGATGTAGCGAGAGCCTCCTTGCCAGACATCCCAAACTCTTTTTATCTGCCAAGCCAATAGAACCCACTCGTCTGACTACGGAGTATTGAGCTCTAGTCGGAGGCTTCATGGGTCCTCTCGGCCAGATACCCGCCCTCTGTCCTCTGCTTAGCAGGGGCTGACGGCCAGTAGGGCACATACGCCGACTCTGTGAACTATCCCACTGAAGGCAACTCGGGTCCTCCTGGTCAGGGCTTCAACCACGCTGCTCCTCCAGCAGCAGGCAGGGCTCACCCGTTCCAACGCGATGAGCACACAGTTGAGTATTGGTTTGAGCCCTCCCCGACCGGTCACCCCAAACCACGCAGTTCATACCAGCGTCCAGTGGGGCCTACCCACACATGCCAAATCGCTCCCTCAGAGCACGTAGGCTCCCCTGGCCCGCCATACAGGCTACTTCTCGAAACTAGCTCCCGCAAGATCTCCGTCCGTATTTTGGGGAGGATCTTAGTCTGGCGGCTGTCCAACACTCAATTGCTTTTGGGGGGTACACTGGGTTCGGGCCATTCCCGAGCTCGGAGCCCTCCCCCAGGACAGCATGCCAACTACGCATTATCATACTCGCCAAATACGCATTACCTTACTCATGCTAAATATATGTAAGTGTGAACTCGTGAAATGATGTTTTATTAACAAAGTTCAGGAGGAACACGTCAGATACTTAGCCTAATATAACACAAGTGGTACGCAATCAAGTTAATCAATGCACGGATATAAATACAGCTGACATACCTCTATTCATTTGACGGTTAATCAGCATCCCTCCACCGCCCCTTCTTCACCCAAGAGGTTTCACTAGAGTTCTCACCACTATAGGGGGTACTCTGGGTTCGGACCATTCCAAATTATTTATTATTATTAATCATTTCAAATACGCATTACCTTACTCGTGCTAAATATATGTAAGTATGAACTTGTGAACTTCTTATAATTCACATTGAATTGTTACTAATAACACAAGCTTTAATACAATACTAAACAATGGTTATCTGCTTAAAAGGGTAAAAGTTATAAAGGCAAAGATTACAATAAAACATCACGCATAAAAGGGCATAGAACACAATTATTAGTAAGCATATTGCTCCAATACTTTAAATGATTTTAAATGATTGTCCTTTTGAGAAATCTTCATGCAAGTTTGAGTTTCTTTGTCCATTGAAGAAAAGTTGAAGACCGAGCTGAACACGCAGGAGTCCTGAAAAACATTTTAATTCTGCGTCTCATGGGTGAGTCATGGGACGTGTTGTACAGATCCTGATGTCCTGAGGGCGTCAGTTAATTTAATTATGTCCGTGGCATTACTATAGTTCCATACATTTGCCTGATCACGAGGTTCCACTGGGTTGAAAAGGACTCTTTCCGTCCTGATATAAAAGATCTCCGTTTCCTGATTGAGTTAATTATTACCTCTCTTCTGAGTGGATAAGAAAACGCTGACAGGAAACCACTATAGGATATTGACGTCATGTGATAGCGTGATTAGTTTTAGTCCTCGTGATGAATTTTGGACTAATGAATTTCTTTAGATTCTTCTTGACCGAGTTGATTCGATGGCTCAATATCTCACATGGTCTTACCGTAACAGAGATCCTACGTTAGTATCTGTCTGTACAGGGAGAAACTCAGACAGTCCCAGGACAAACGTTCAGCTGCCAATGTCCAGCGGATTCCAATCAATGTCCAATCAGATATACGTCTTTGGAGAGACGTATTGCGTCTGACCTCTGATCACTTGTCACCAAAATAGCCGTCAGAAGATATGCTTCAAGCTTTCTATATGTGACCCTGGACCACAAAACCAGTCTTAAGTCGCTGGGATATATTTGTAGCAATAGCCAAAAATACATTGTATGGGTCAAAATTATTGATTTTTCTTTTATGCCAAAAATCATTAGAATATTAAGTAAAGATCATGTTCCTTGAAGATATTTTGTAAATTTCTTACCGTAAATGTATAAAAATGTAATTTTTGATTAGTAATATGCATTGCTAAGAACTTCATTTGGACAACTTTAAAGGCGATTTTCTCAATATTTTGATTTTTTTTTTTTTGCACCCTCAGATTCCAGATTTTCAAATAGTTGTATCTTGGCCAAATATTGTCCGATCCTAACAAACCATACATCAATGGAAAGCTTATTTATTCAGCTTTCAGATGATGTATAAATCTCAATTTCGAAAAATTGACATTTAAGACTTGTTTTGTGATCCAGGGTCACATATGTGGAAATTGTCTAAGTTTATCTAGGTTTTAGAAACAATCAGAATTTTGATGACTTATGCATTGACGCAATTAGCAACCTCTGTTAGGGTATAATTGCTTGTGCTTATGAATTGTAAAGCAGAGCGGCCGATGAACTCCATGAGAGTGTTAAAGCTGACTTCTGCTGCTGAAACTGCAAACTATTGGCGCTTTTCCACTGCGTGGTACGACTCGGCTTGGCACGGTTCAGAACGGCACGGCACAGCTCAGTTCAGCTCGGTTTGCCTTTCCACTGCAGTTTAGTACTGCTTTAGAGTGGGCGGGATTATTCACGTGTCCTTATAGTTGCGCCGCCTCTACTGCTGTGACTCCTGAAAAACGTTTTAATTCTGCGTCGCACCATCACGCTCTCGCTGGATCTGCTCCTCGGCTATCAACGAGAGGACAGTCTGTATTTCCTCAACAGACAACGAAACAGCCATTTTTTTGGTTGTTAAAAGAAAGGTGCGCTCATTCAAAACAGTTGCGTTCGATCCTTCGCTGACTGTGCTGATTTAAATCTAGCAGGTCTGTTGTGTCTCGTGCCACAAGTTCAATGACGCAGGCAGTGATGATTTTCTCAGGCCAATCAGTGATCAGCAGAGTTTACGCGTCACGTTTTGGTAATGGTACGGTTCGCTTGGAACCTTGGCCGAGGTGGTACTAAAAAAAAGTACCAGGTACCAGGTACTGTACCCCGTGGAAAACCCCCCAAAAGTGAGCCGTACTGAACCATACCGTGCCGTACCATGCAGTGGAAAAGCGCCATATGTTCTTCAGTAAATTTTTCTTTAATTAATCGCATCTTTGACTCCTGGTCTTTGTTCATCATACCTGCTCCTTGGGTTTTAACTGTAAGTTCCCCAACAATTCAAAATAACTTACTTTGTTAAACCATTAAACTAGAGATGCACCGATCGTCTGGCCAGGGACCGGAATTAGACAATATTCCTCATGATCGGCCTGGGCGGGTGATTGGGCTGACAGTCTGCCGATTCCGAGCCGGTCTGTTTTGACATCACACTGACTGTCATATCCACATGTAAACAAGTCATTTTGCACAAGAATGATTCTGATTTTAATTGGATTCAGTGTAAAATACAGTATCTCACAAAAGTGAGGACACCCCTCACATTTCAGCAACCATTTTAGTATATCTTCTCAAGGGACAATACTACGCAAATGAAACTTGGATATATTTTAGAGTAGTCAATGTGCAGCTTGTATAGCAGTACAAATTTATTGTCCTCTAAAAATAACTCAACATATAGCCATTATTGTCTAAATAACTGGCAACAAAAATGAGTACACCCTAAGTGAACATGTCAAAACTGTGTCCAGAGTGTCAATATTTTGTAGGGGCATCATTGTTATCTAGCATTGCCTTAATCCTCCTGGGCATGGAATTCTCCAGAGCTGCACAGGTTGTTGCTGGCATCCTCTTCCACTCCTCCATAATGACATCACGGAGCTGTTGGATGTTAGACACATGGTGCTTCTCCACCTTCCGCTTGAGGATGTCCCACATGTGCTCAATAGGGTTCAGGTCTGGAGACATAATTGGCCACTCCATCACCTTCACCTTCAGCTTCATCAGCAAGGCAGTTGTCATTTTGGCTGTGTGTTTGGGGTTGTTATTATGTTGGAAAACTGCCGTTCGGCCCAGTTTCTGAAGGGAGGGCATTATGTTCTGCATCAGAATGTCACAGTATATATTGGAATCCATGTTTCCCTCAGTGAAGCACAGCTCTCCAGTACCAGCAGCACTCTTGCAGCCCCAGACCATGAAGCTACCACCACCATGCTTGACTGTAGGCAAGACACAATTTTCTTGGTGGACACCATCTGAGCCAAACAAGTTTATCTTAGTCTCATCAGACCACAGGATATGGTTCCAGTAATTCATGCTCTTGGGCAGGTTATCTTCAGCAAACTGTTTGTGGGCTTTCTTGTAAGCCAGCTTCAGAAGAGGCTTCCTTCTGGGATGACATCCATGCAAACTGACTTGTTGCAGTGTGCGGCGTATGGTCTGAGCACTGACAAGCTGACCTTCCACTTCTGCAGTCTCTAAAGCAATGCTGGCAGCACTCATGAGTCTGTTTTTTGAAGCCAGCTTCTGCACCTGATGGATCTAAGGATCTAACTTCTTTGATTGACCTTTGAGAGGCCTGTTCCAAGTGGAACCCGTCTTGGAAAACCTCTGTATGACCCTGGCCACTGTACTGTAACTCAGTTTTAGGTTGTTACTGATCTTCTTATAGCCTAGGCCATCTTTGTGGAGAGCAACAATTCTAATTCTCAAATCCTCAAGAGTTCTTTGCCATGAGGTGGCACGTTGAACATCCAGTGGTCAGTATGAGAGAATTGTACTCAAAGCACCAAATTTTAACTGCTCTAATAAAAGATACACAAATTTGTATGGTCCTGCCAAGCAGACAAAAACATGAACATGATGAATAGGACATGTGGCTTTGCATGGTTAAACAATGTATAGCTGTTATCACTTAGGGTGTACTCACTTTTGTTGCCAGCTATTTTGACAATAATGGCTGTATGTTGAGTAAATCTATACTGCTATAAAAGCTGCACATTGACTACTCTGAAATATATCCAAGTTTCATTTCTATAATATTGTCCCTTGGGAAGATATACTAAAATGATTGTTAAAATGTGAGGGGTGTACTCACTTTTGTGAGATACTGTAAATTCAAGACTTTATAAAGACCTTTTAAATACCAATTAAAGAAAATTCAAGGAATAAATTGAAGGGAAAATAAGTTAAATTATGTTCTCTAAATTTTGAAGCTGTTTTCCAATGCAAATGTCTAACTATTCTTAAAGGGTCCACCAAAAAAAAGAGAGAAAAAAAAATTGTCATTTACTTAATCTCAAGTTATTCTAAACCTGAATGAGTTGCTTTCTGTGACAAGTCCCAGATAGTCAAACGCCTGTTTCACACTGGATGTGCAAGCAGTGCATATGCAGAGCAGGAGCAGCGTGTGCCCATTGTGCTTTCATACTGGCAGCGTTTGTCACGCGGCTTGTACTGCAATTAGGGATGTCAATTTTCGATCATTTGCATAATCGATCGACATTTAAATTAACGATCAATTAATCGATTAATTGTTAACCTTAATACTGTAAAATGCGTATTGCAGTGGCATAAAGTCACCGGCATGATAGGATGTGCAAATACCACTCAAAACGCCAGCTTCCTCACCCGAATGAAAAGGGGTTTTAGTCTAAATAAAAGGCTAGTAGCAGGATTGTAAAATTAATAGATGTGATTACGATCGTTTTATAAAATGAAGAAAGCGTGCCGTAGTTACGCACGGGATCATTATACTTTGTGTGCTGTTTCATATCCTGTCACGGAGACTGCTGAATATGCCTTTTTAAATGGTTTCATGGTGCTCGTTGTTTTATTTTAAAACATCATCGCAATGTTTGCAATTGACATTATCGGGATTTAAAATAAAATGATCCCAAACGTAAGTACGGCGCGTGGGGCTCTGACGTGCGGTCAGTGATCCACTTCCACAACTACTGGCGTTGCTATGGCAAAACAGACTGTTACACATTTGAAACATTTTAATGTGAGTATTATGACACAAGTGAGGTACAAAGCTTTGTTAAAAAGAGAAATAATGGTTAGCAGGCAAATGTTAAATCGCGACCATGCTTTTGGATTCATGCCGTTTGAGCGCATACATTTAAATCAAGCTATAGGCGTATTTGTGTTCTGTTTTGCCGGATGGTCACGAATTTAATATTATTTATTGTTTCTTTTCCCAAATCCTCACTGTCTCATCTTCTAGATTTGCAGGTTTATTTTATTTTTGTTCATTTTTTAATCAGTTTTCGCATCTCTTACTGTGGTAAACGCAGGGGAAATGAAAGATTTCATGCCCATGAATTAAGAATTTGTTACTATGACTTAAATTGTTCCCGAATTTAAGTTAAATCATGGGTTTTCTAGGGAACAAATTAATGAAACATAGACAGTGGCCACAAATTAATATATTGTAAGAACGAATGAACAAGTTGTAGGAATGAATAGCCTATCTGTTCTGCTCATGTCCGCAGCCCTGTCAAAGCGAAGTGCCCGATATGCAACAATTATAATTGAACATGACTTATTACTACATTTCAATACAAAATAACTTTGTATTGTATCTGTTTTAATGTTCTTTTAAAGTTTGGATCACATTAAAAGCTTAGTTTGTACATTAGTAGCCTAAATTATTTTCATGTAAGATCCCCTTCACCGCCACTCACAGCCATTTGCACGTGTTTTGCACAAGAGCCGCACGCACCCCAAAATGAAACTGCTTAATCGACCATCGATAGCTTTTATCGATTATATCTCTTATCGACAATTAATCGTCGGTTAATCGTTGACATCCCTAACTGCAATACAGTTGAGTATCGTTATTTCTGTTGTATTTTCCAGCGTTCTCCTCCGAACACTGTGTGCCATGTGCTTTGATGTATGATATGGCCAGCATACTCTATGATACGACCGTGTCCCCCACATCTGTATGTAAATAACATGCTGTATTATAGGTAGTTTACAAGATAAACTTGAGCCAAGTTTTCAAGATACAAAAAATTGCCAACCCTGTCAGGAAAAATTATGTCTGACCCTTCTCACATTTTGTATGAGGAATATTAATTTTTGCCATCTAACAGAAGGCTTAGAGTTGCATATGCTAGATCGAATATATTACGTCAATCTTTTGTGTATCAGTCTGTAAAATTAATAAATCAGAATTGGGGGTTCAAATAGGCCTCTGGGCTCTGGAAAATAGAAAGGACTCACTATTCTAATGTACTGTAAATGTGTGTTTATGTATATACTGTTGTTTTTTGTATTACGGTGCATCTATTGTATTGTTTGTTTAGTAATTATCGATGTGAATTGATGCGAGACAGTACATGCTGTGAGATCCAAGACAAATTTTGGAAAGAATTCCAACAATAAAGTGTAATTGGATTGAATAATTGAATTGAAAAAGTAATCTTAAAGCAAACAAAAGCCTCTAGTTTTATTAATTTAACAGAACTTTGAAGTTTGGGCACTGCTGCTCCTGCTCTGCTGCTGCTACACGCTGCTGCGCCGCCTCTGCGTGCGGTGTGAATGCTCTAATCTGTTAACATGGGTGCCGAAAAAAATAAGCTCTGCTTACACATGCAGTGTGAAACCGGCGTAATACAGTGGTTCTCAAATTGTGGTACGAGTAACACTAGTCGTACTCAGGCTCCCTCTAGTGGTACGCAGAGGAATCACTAAATTAAATATAAATTAATATTAAAACACGATACATTTAAATGTAATCTTTGAGTAAAGTTTTTTTTTTTTTTATATTTAAGTACGGTACAGTTTTTATTTAACTTTCAGGTACAACACATTTTAATTTAATCATTATTTAAGTTTTTTATTTACCTGTATGTAAGCACAGTGCAGTGTTCATGTTCAAACTGTGTATTTACAATGTTAAAGTGGCTGACAACAAAATATTTTTATTAGGAATAAAACTGCCTTGTTTTTGAACTGTGCAGAGCTGTAGCTGAATAATTAGGACTACTACGCTACTGTATTTTAATGTTGGTCATTATGGTGGTACTTGGAGAGCCAAATATTTTCTGAGGTGGTACATGGTATAAAAAGTTTGAGAACCACTGGTCTAACACCGTACACAATCCCACAATGTGTTACTACCCCAGATCACCAAGATTTCTTCTTCTATTACCTGGACCACGTCGCTGCAGATTGATGATGCTCAGTTTGGCCCCCCATAATTCCAACAGTATTGTCCTTTGATTAATTCCTGCTCAGAACCTGTGTGCTTTAATAAAAACAAAGGGAAGCATTAAAATGTGCCTTACAATCTTGAAGCTTACAGACTTCAATAAATATGTGCACTTATAAAGTAAATAAATTTACTTACAACTTTGTCCAAGCTCTACAATGTGAAAGTCATTTCCATTATGTCTGCATAGCATTTTGATGGATACAACTGCAAAAAGACTTGCTGTGGTCCATCCACAAGATTATTGAATTCTGCGCTGATCTTCAGCCATTCCAAAATATCCTAAACATGAAAAATACAGAAACACATTAAAACAACACTCAAAAAAAAAACAAACAAACAAAAAAATAAATAAATAAAATAAATCTTTACAGAGAAAGTCAAATGTCATGACAAGTTTGTTTTAATTATCAAAGGCCAACTTTACAATCCAGACGAGGCTTTTATATTAAATACATGAAATTATAACAAAATAAAAGGAAATTTAACACATTTGTGTCTATCCTTATTGCATGGCTATTTTTTCAAGATATAGCTAAGCTATTATTACTGTTGTTCAAAAACCTATAGTTTTGAACGTATGTTTAAAGTGCCCCTATTATGGATTTTTGAAAATTACCTTTCATGCAGTGTGTAACACAGCTCTAAGTGAATGAAAACATCCTGCAAAGTTTTAAATCTGAAAGTGCACTGTGTATAAAGTTATTGTCTCTCAAAAGAAAGAGTCGACTCTGAATCATTGAAACAAGTCGTTTTTAAAACGAATCTTAAGCCGTTTCACGCTGACGTCAAAATGAAACATTAGCGTATTGCCCGCCCACTTGTTGCCACTAGGTGCCGCTTTTGGGGCGTTTAAAATAGCCGTTTCCCCGGTAACGGCTGTACACAAATCAGCACTGCTCACAATCACAAACACTGGGTGCGTCTCGATCAGCTCCCTAGCTCCTGAGCTCGTGAATCAGTAGATCGTGTACACGAATTCGGTCACTGGTAAGTTCCCTGGCTCACTGCACGTTGGGACAGTGATCACTCCAGTTCCAGTGACATGATTACGTACAGCATCAACGGACAACATAGTGGAATGTCATCACTGGAATTAATAAACAATAGGCAGGACCAATCTAATTTTTATATTATTTTTTATTCTCTTGAAACACATTGTTCTGTTACGTGTTCTTGCAACTTTTCAGCCGAATTTTAATTATAAATGTTAAATAAATGTGTTCATTACCGAGCGATGTGTGTTGTATGTTGTTGAAATAGACGAATTATGTTGAAAAAACGGTTTGTCTTTTCAAATCTTCTATCGCGTGTCATTATATTTATCGAGTTGGCTCGTGTGGTTTATGTTTCACGCTTCTGAAATGTGTCGTTATTTCCGGTAAGGGAGCATAGTGAGCGCCGATGCTCCCTAGTTTTTGCGGAGCATTGTGGGATTTTTCAGGGAGCGAACGTTCCAGTGCACTGGAAGGATTTCGCGATTGAGACAGCCCTTAAAATGGCCGACTCCCTGATCAGTGCCCTGACTACTGAACAAGGGAGCTGATTGAGATGCACCCACTGTTTTAAATGAAATCGACCAATCGGACCAATCACCGCAGATTAGCGTCACGCAAAGGAGGGGTTTGGAAAAATGAATCATTGAGCGAATCGTTTGGGAGTCGTTGAGCAAATAAGGTAAAAATATATGCATATTATAAGAAAATTAAAGTGTTTTTTGACCTTGTATGCATGTCAACCTATTGTTGGGGACTCCCAAAACCAAAAAAAGAACCTTTCATAACCCATAATAGGGGCACTTTAATGCAATACACTTATGACCAGTATATTTCACGCAGCATTACAATACTTGGGTAAAGTTGGTTTTATATTCGCACATTCGGACTTCTGCATTCAATTACTTTGTTAACCACACTACATTGGACATTCAGCGGACATTCGTATGTAAGTATGACATTAAAACAATACTTGGACATTTTGATCGATTGTGAAAAAAAATGTAGTAGGTTGACAATGATGTCGCTGATTAGAATTTGCAAAAAATAACTTTATTGCACATATAATTAGAAAGTTATTGAACGCGGAAATGTGTGAATATAAAACCAACTTTAACCCGGTTATTACAATGGATTCTGGCGAGGCACTTGAATGATTTCTTCAGAAAACTGAAAGAAGAGTTTCCCAGCTAAAAATTTTTGGTTCCCAGAACGTTCTGGGAACGTTAGTTTTTGGTTCCCAGAACGTTCCCAAGAACGTTCCCTATTGGTTAGCCAGGAAAGTTTTCTTTACGTAAATAGAATGTTCCCTTTAGGTTAGGGGAACGTTCTGGGAACCTTCTAGGAACGTTCCCATAACCTAAAGGGAACATTCTATTTACGTTCTGAGAACGTTCCCAGAAAGTTCTCTGAAGGTTCCCAGAACGTTCTCCTAACCTCTTTACTCCGATACCGCTGCTGTAAGTCAGTAATCATCCAGCACTCCAGTGTCCGGTAGAGTAAGATGGACGGATATGTACCTCAGTAATCAGTAGCCTACTAAACCATGTCTTGTTTTAAACTATTGTTTAATCATTAAAGATAATCTGAGCACATTTAACCATCATAAGGAGCATTAAATGAGATTGAATTATCCATTCTTTATTATAACTAACATGTACCATGTAATAACCCAGATTTTATGCTTCTAAGCACCAAATAACAACGACTTCAACAAAATATTAGGTTTTAAAAATATGAATTTTATTTTTCCAGATATTAAAAATGAATAACATTTATTTGACTTTAAGTAGGATAACATTACATTCATTTCTTACCAATGAATTAACGATGATGTGCTTCTCTCTTTTGGTCAGTAAAAAAAAACAAACAAACAAACAAAAAAAAAACCTCTTGGTTAACATGTTCTCTTCAAGAACCTGTCAAATCTCTCTGAAATCACAATATTTACTCTCGTATATATTAATTATTTATTCAATAAAGAGATCAATAAACGAATGCTAGTCAGTCAGTAAAACGAAATGACCATTAATTTTTAAATTATGCGTGTGCGCGGCATTATGTGGAAGACAGGAGAAAAGCGCGTGCTGGAGAGACGCGTGCTGGAAGCGCCTGCAGATTAGAGGCGCGCTGTAAAGAAACATACAAACAAACGCTCTCAGTTACTGACGTAACCTCGGTTCCCCGAAATGAAGGAACGAGACATTGCTATGGAAATACCTTTTCCTCGAATACTACTGAAGCCTTATTGAATCACGCCAGTGAAACTGGCCAATGGCGTTCAAGCGCGCAAAATATGAGCGGGAATCCCACTCTATATAAGGCAGTGCTTGTACGTTATCCATTCAGAATCTTTGACTGAAGCAACTTGGCATTCTAAGATCCTGAGCTTGGTGACACGGCTATATGAGCAATGTCTCGTTCCCTCATTTCGGGGAACCGAGGTTACATCAGTAACCTAGAGCGTTCCCCTTCAATTCAGTCACTCTACATTGCTATGGGAACGTATAAAATCCCGCCGTGTCACAGCGATGGAGCCTGGCTCGACTAGGTATGTCAAGTTTCACATCCGGAGCCGTAATGAGAGCGGCAATGATATTGGCGTTCTTAGTAAACACAGCTCAGGTCTACAGGACCTAGTCGAAACCATGTAAAAGTTAGGGGGGCACGGCAGCAAGACGATGCCGCGTCACACCAGGGGCGGAGTTAACTCCAGTGAAACAGAGCAAGTGAAATGGCGGCGGCTTCGGCACTTTCACATATAGATTAACTGAATTGTTTAATTTTAATGAAATCATGTTATGATGCACTGCCGTATCGGTATGATGGTGACCAAGTCCTAAAAGACGTGGTGAACTATATCATAACACTGTGATAAACTGATGGGAACAGCATTGAATTGGTGGCGCGTCAATACGGGGTGTATACGACCTAGTCGAAACCACTCTGATACACATCTCAGATCATAGCTGAGGTTGAGTAGGCGCGTGCACTGACAGCACATGCGAGGCAAGCGACGGCACATCTAGGTTATAAAACCTCGCGAAAGTGCTGGGTGACGACCAGCCTGCCGCCATACAAATGTCCTGAATAGATATGCCATTTGCCCAGGCCCACGAGGACGCAAGTCCACGTGTTGAGTGGGCCCGAACCCCTATAGGACATTCCACGCCATGATTTGACACACCGTGCGTACAGGGCACAGCAGGAGTGTATTAAGCGGCTCCGTCCCGGCCGGTGTTTCGTGGCGGAAAGCAGATAGTGTTATGACCTGTGCTTTAAATGGAGTCGAAAGCACTTTAGGCACATAACCTTTTCTAGGCTTCAAGGTGAGTCTGCAATCAACTGGTCCGAATTCAATACATGAGTCGTCAATTGAAAGCGCCTGTAGGTCTCCAACTCGCTTAACAAATGCCAGTGCGAGCAGGAGCGCTGTCTTGAGAGAGAGTGCTCGCAAGCTCGCTGATTGTATGGGCTCGAACGGGGGTCCCGTGAGAACGTCAAGCACAAGCGCCAAGTCCCAAGTGGGTAGAGTAGAAGGGCGAGGAGGGTTCAGCCTTCTTACCCCTTTTAAAAATCGTATGATCAGGTCATTTCTGCCGATCGGGCGATTTTCGACGTGCGCGTGAAAGGCTGTTATAGCGGCCACATACACTTTCAATGTGGATGGCATACGAACACTATCAAATCGCTCTTGAAGGAAGGCAAGGATTATTGGTATTGGGCAGCTGATTGGGTCTTCGCCCCGCGATATGCACCAACTTGAAAAAACTCTTGAAAAATTTTTGTGCGTAAAGACGCCTCGTGGAAGGAGCCCTAGCCTCAGAGGTAGTGTTCAACACCCGCTGAGGAAGTGCGTATGTTACTGGCAAACTCCGTCGAGCGGCCAGACATGAAGGCTCCATGACTCTGGATTTGGGTGCCAAATCGTTCCTTGTGCTTGAGAGAGGAGGTCTCTCTTCAGTGGGATAGTCCACGGGGGGGCTACCAGCATCTCCACCAGTTCTGGGAACCACGGCTGATTGGGCCATTTCGGTGCCACTAACAGAACAGATTCCTTTTCCTCTCTGATTTTGCAAAGCATGCGAGGCAGAAGCTTCACTGGAGGAAAGGCATACTTGCGTACTTTCGGCCAGCTGTGAACTAGTGCATCCACTCCCAGGGGAGAGTGTGTCAGTGAATAAAACAGCGGGCAGTGAGTGTTCTCCGCTGATGTGAAGAGATCCACCTCCACCCTGCCGAATATACTCCAAATCATATTGACTGTCAGAGGGTGTAATCTCCACTCCTCGTGGATTATCCCGCCCCTCGACAGTAAATCCGCGCCGTAGTTCAGGCGTCCGGGGACATGTACTGCCCAGATGGAGAGGAAGTGTCGATCTGCCCACAGAAGGAGGTCTCTCACCAGTTGCAGCAGTGGTCGCGAGTTCACACCGCCTTGGTGATTTATAAACGCTACCACTGTCATGCTGTCCATCCTGATGAGAACGTGACGTTGAAGAATGTCTGGGAGAAAGCACTCAAGCGCTAGGTGAACAGCACGGAGCTCCAGACAGTTTATGTGCCATGACTTCTCCGTTTCTGTCCATGTCCCGAAGGCTGGTCTGCCATCGCATACGGCTCCCCAGCCCGTACTCGATGCATCTGTCGTAACATTCTTTCTCCTGATCACTTGGCCAATACGAACACCCCGGCGATACAGAGTCATATCGCGCCAAGGGTTCAGTGTATGCAAACAGTCGCGCGTCACTTTGATGCGCAAGGTGCCCATGCGCCATGCATTCTGTGGCACCCGGCTCTTTAACCAGAGCTGAATCGGACGCATATGTAGGAGCCCTAGATTGCACACTGTTGAGGTGGCAGCCATCTGGCCGAGCGTCCTCTGAAAGCATTTCAGCGGAGGAGAACACCCTAATTTGAAGACTGCGAGAGAACTGATCAGTTTTCGTGAGCGCTCCTCCGACAGACGCGCTTGCATTTTGATTGAGTTCAGCTCCACTCCTAAAAAGGAGATATTCTGGCTCGGTACCAGCATGCTCTTTTGCATATTTACAGTCAGTCCTAAGCTCTGAACATGAGCGAGGAGTCTGAGTTTGTCGCTGAGCAGTGCGCTCTCTGATTGGGCTAACACTAGCCAGTCGTCGAGATAGTTCAGGATGCGTATTCTGCTCTGCTTCAGCGGAGAGAGAGCAGCATCCATGCATTTCGTAAACGTACGAGGGGCTAAACGTAAGCCGAAGGGCAGGACCGTGAATTGATACGCTATCCCTTCGAATGCAAATCTCAGGAAGCGCCTGTGGCGGGGGGCTACCTGAATGTGAAAATAAGCATCCTTTAAATCCACGGAGATAAACCAATCTCCCGTTCTGATATGTGAGAGGATTTGTCTCAGTGTAATCATTTTGAACGAGCGCTTTGAAAGCACGCGATTCAGCGGTCTCAGGTCCAAGATAGGGCGGAGTCCGCCGTCTTTCTTTGGCACCTGAAAATAACGACTGTAGAAGCCGTTCTTGCGGTCTGTGAGAGGCACTGCCTCTACAGTGTGCTTTGCGTGAAGATTGTGTATTTCCTCTCGCAGAACTGAGACATTCTGCTCCCGCACAGTGGACATTAACACACCGTTGAAACGGGGCGGTCTGCGGAAGAACTGAAGTATGTAGCCGTTCTTTATTGATTTCATAACCCACTCTGATACCCCTGGCAGCGCCTGCCACGCTTCTGTGAACTGTGACAGCGGGTGAGGCGGACTGCACACCGTGAGGGATAACTCGCCGTTGGGGGGCGGGGAGTTTAATACCACACGAGTGTGAGAGTGAGTGATGTGGGAGAGGGGAGTGAGAGGAGGAAAATTTCCTTGATATTGAGGTGATTTTTGTATTTTTTTTTTTACTTTATTGCACTGCACTGCACAGTCAAAACACAAACATGACAATCGTTCTTGCCGCCCGCAACAGGCAGGGGGGCGTGGTGAACACACACAGCGGAGTGAGCAGACTTTCTCAGTGGCTCGTCTTCGGCACTGAGTGCAGCTTTCCTCCTCCGAGAGACAGCATCAGGAACGCGGCTTTGATCCCGGAGCCGGTGGCCTGCCGTCTCTGTCAGGGCGGGGTCTCTGGCCCTTCGAGCCCTGGCGGCACTTTGGCCAAGGCTGTCTTGGTCTCACCGCCGGCTCATGCTCGCGCCGAACAGCAGTAGGAGGTGCGAACGGTCTTCCCGCACGCTGTGCTGAGGAGGAGCGGGAACGCGCAGGACGGTTCGCGCCGGCGCGCTTTGGTAAGAAGTGGCTAATGGCCTTCGATTGCTTCTGCGCTTCAACGAAGCGCTCCGTGAACGTCTCTACCGCCGCTCCAAAGAGACCTGAGGGATTCACGGGAGCGTCCAGAAGAGCCGTCTTCTCTGAATCTTTCAACTCGGTCAGAGTAAGCCACAGGTGACGATCCAGCACCACAAGATTCCCCATATTGTGGCCGATCGCTCGAGCCGTCACCTTCATCGCTCTGAGGGCCAGATCTGTGGTGCGTCGGAGCTCTTTGAAGACTTCAGGGTCCGGGCCACCTTCATCCAGGGACTGAAAAAGCTTGGCCTGATACACCTGAAGTATCGCCATCACATGCAGTGTTGAAGCTGCCTGGCCCGCCGCTGAGAAAGCCTTGCCAGCGAAGTTTGCGGTGACGCAGCAAGGTTTAGATGGGAGAGACCCGTTGTTTCTCACCCTCCAGTTTGCCACGGCTGCAGGACAGAGGTGGGCAGCGACGGCTTCCTCCACAGGGGGGAGTTTAACATACCCCGCTCGGTCAGCGCCGTCCACAGACGACAGAAGGGAGGATCCCGGATTGTGCACTCGACTTGTGAGCGGCGCGTTCC